>PVJH01012279.1:0-65103 GCA_004026705.1 Nesogale talazaci
AGTAAGGAAAGGAATGCTACATGGTTTAAAAATTAGATAAGTGTAAGGATCTTTTCTTTTTCCCATACTATTCAATCTGTATGCTGAGCAAATGATCAATGAAGCAGATTTTTAAGAAAAACTATGACATCAGGATTGGAGGGAGGCTTATTAATAAACTGAGGAATCCAGATGACACATCTTGCTTGCTAAACGTTAGGAAAACTTGAAGCCCTTGCTGGTGACAAATAAGGATTGCTGCCATCAGAATGGATTAAAACTCAATGTAAAGAAGCCCCAAATCATCACAACCGGGCCAATAGTAAACATCATGCAACACAAAAAAAGGTGAATGTTGTCAAGGATTTTGTCTTGCTTGAATCCATAATCCACGGATCAAAATCATCAAAAGATGCATTGCATTAGGGTAAATCTGCTGCAAAAATCTCTTTGGAGTATTGAAAAGCACACACATTACTTTGAGTAGTGGTTCTCAATCTTCCAAATGCAGTTCCTCATGTTATGGTGACTCTCCAAGCATAAAATTATTTTCGTGGCTACTTTATAGCTATAATTTTGCTACTGCTATGAGTCAGACAACCCCTGTGAAAGGCTTGTCTGACCCCCAAAGGATTGATATTGAGAACCACTGACTTTGAGGAGTAAGGTTAGTCAAACCCCAAACATGGTGTTGTGGCCTTATATGCATGTGAAATCTGGACATTGAATAAAGAGATGCTTGGAAGAATGGATGGGTTTGAATTATGGCGCTGGTGAAGAGTGTGCAAGTCCCATGGATGCTTAAAAGACAAAAAAAAATCTGTATAGGAAGAAGTAGGGTCTGCATGCTCCTGAGAGGGAAGGATGACAAGACTTTTTCTTGCTTACTTTGAACATGTCAGGAGAGACCAGATCCAGGAGAAAGCCGTCGTGATAGGTAAGATGGAAGGGCAGCAAAAGAGAAAAAGACCCTCAATGAGCTGGATTGACCACATGGCCACAAAAGAGAGCTCCGGCATAGACTTCATGGTGAGGCCGTTGCAGGATCGTTCTTCGTCTTGTGCATACAGTTGCTACTAGTGGGAACCAGCTCGATGACACTTAAACAACAATGCTCTGCCATACTGAGTTTCCTTCATTCCCCTTCAATCTCGATGCTTTCTACATTTCCTAGATTGATACTTCATCCATGACAAGTTCTGATTCCTCCTAGATATTTTACAGCTGCTGCCTCTTACCTTGAATCGTGTCCCATCCACCAATAAGGATCCTGATGGCATTGCTTCTACTGGCTTTACTTACTTCTGCATTCCATGCTGATCTCTACTTTGAGAAAGAAACTCACCATCAGCCCCATTGGAAGTATCTCCCCACCCAAACGGACTGCCTCTCAGCACTATCTATGACAGTGCCCTGTGCTTCTATTCATTAGACATTCAGTATCTGACAATGTGCCATATGGTTTTCAGTGGCTATTTCCTCCTAAGTGGGAAGGTTATAACTTTTTCAAAGTCTGTTCTTAGTCGGAAACCTCTGCTGAAAGCTGTTCACTTTGGGTGGCCGCGCTGGCCTTTGAAATACCAGTGCCACAACTTCCAGCATCACAGTGGCACACAAGTCAGCAAACAGTATAGTGGCACACAGTATAGCAAACTGAAAGAAAAGGGTAGAATTGTTCCTGGTCGGTACCAGAAACTCTATATACAACAGGACAAAACATTGTCCAAATCTGTAACATCCTCACAATTATTTGTATATGTGGACACATTGTTGCAGCCACTGTGTCCATCCATCTAATTGCAGGTCTGTATTTTTTTTCTCTGAACTTTTACTTTACCAAGTGTAGTAAAGGAACTGGTCTCTCCAAAGTAAGTGTGGCAGTTTACATAATCTCCTGTCAACTTGTGAAGGCGTGGAGTCTAGTCCATCATTCAGTTTGGAACTCGATGACCTCATTTGAGGTGCCATGGAGTAAATAGCTCACTAGAGGTCAGATACACATAGTTTCTATCCTTTGTCTTCATGCTGACAAGACACATGGAGCTACACCAGAGCACTGGAGCAAGAGGACCCACATGGAGACCCCTGCCAGCACTGAGATGTTTCCACTGCCACTGGATCAGCAAGACTTTCCACCCACTGACCTGCATTCAGCATCATTGAATGTTTTGCATGACTCTGAAAATAATTGCATAGATTAGTATTGAACATATGGACTAATATCAGACTTTTGGATTTGGATCTGAACTGGACTGGGAGGTTTTCTTAATGTAAAAATCACTCTTTTATATACCCCCAAATCACATGTTCTTAAACACATATGACCATCTCTGGATTTGTTTCTCTAGTCAACTGGACTAACAAAGAAAGTGAGATGATGCCTAACCATCCTTGCTTCTAAAGGAGTATCCTGCATGCCATTATTTCAAGGACAGTGTTTATTTCAATGGAAGTCCAAGACATTTCCAATACCCTCCACCAAAAATAAAATTCATATATAGCAATTTAAGTCGGGGTGGGGGGGGAGGTCTTCCTTATTCATATGAGGTAAGTGAAAACACCATGATTTGGGTCAGATGCACCATGTCTTCAAAGTATCATGCTTGCTTTTCAACACTTTAAAGAGTAAATGTCTTGTTTAATACACATTCTTTGGTTTCTTTTTTTCAGATAAAATATTGCAGGTTTATTTGAAACTTAATTCTCACCTTGAGTATGCAAAATACAAACTCCACAAAATGTTCATTATCTTACTTTGTAGTTTACAGATATACAAAATAGAAGTTTGCTTAAATTTATATTGCATGTTTATTAAGGCAAGGAGCTATATGGAAAACAGCATAGTTTGGTTTCTTAACTGTTTCAAACATTAATTGTAGAGCCACTAGAAGTAAAATTCTTGACAGCTTAAATCATTTCTCCATTTATCTTTGTTTATTGGTGTAGTTGTTAGGGTTTGGGTTTTCCTTTCATTGAACTGCAGTGCTCACTGAAAGCTACAATCTTTTATTTTTCTCAGCACACACTTGTAGTTCTCATTACTTTCAACAAGCATAGTGGTATCATGTGCATATTAAGAGTTATTAGTAAACCTTCCTCCAATCCTGATCCTGCTGTTTCTTCACAGATTACTTGCTCACTTAACAGATTGAATAAGTATTTTGAAAGTATACAACACTTACAACAACTTGCCTGATTTTAAACTGGGTGATATCCTCTTGACTTCTAAAGACGGCCTCTTATGTTTTTGTTTCTTTGTTGCTTGTTATGAGTCTCCTGGTGTTTGCTACCTGATCCCAATGACACCCCAAATTAACACCAGCTGGTATGCTTCCTCCACATGGACTTGTTGCTTCACTGTTGGATAGCCACTTATTTAACTTCAAGCCTTTTTTACACCCCAGATGCTATATCTTTAGGGAATTAATTCACTGGACTTTTCTTCCATGATACTATGGAATTTACTTATTAAAATATGAATAGTTATAACTTAACAGATGGCTTTATGTAAATATTTTAAATGTGTACATAAAGAAAAACTTGACAAGTTTGGGCATTAGGATATTATAACCTCTCAAAAGATTATATAATAAGGAATTGAAAGAGCATACAAAGATAAAAGTCTTCTATGAAAGAACAATGGGCAAATATTTATGTAACGTAAGATACATTTCGTTTAAGAAATGGAACTATGCACGCACAATTCATATATATATATATATATATATATATACCCACAAGTACACTCATGACATATAATTGCGACAAATCGAAAACATGTTCATCAGAGATAATGACAGAAAAAGATTTTCAGGGAAAGGTAACAGTGTAGTTCTTTTTATTTTTTACATTTTCATTATTTGAACATATTACATAGTTGCATACAGACCTCAATTTAAGAATAGGAATATATAAAAATATATTTTTGAAAATCCTACAGGATATGATTTCTACTTAGCAATCTTTGAAACCTGTCTTTGCTCTCTCCCAATATAACAAAAAATTTATGTTTGCAAAAAACTATCTCAGCTTACATGTAACTGCAGAAATTTAGAATTTATATTATAATAATTTTCACTACATGTAGATATACATAGTTATTGTGTTTATATATGTATATAATTTTAATCTAAATGTGGGATAGGGGAGATAGTCCCTTAGGGAATTGAATACTGATTCTTTCATGTTCTATTAAATTCTTTCAAGTTGCTTTCCATGATAATTTCATTTTGAAAATGAAAATTGTATTCTAAATTCAAATGTGTACTCAGGGACGACTATCTACTGTTCTTTGTTTCAGTAGCTCATGTCTTGATAAGACTTTACTATATGCTGAAACAACATTAAGATAATATTGAGACACTACTTCACTACATGAATTTCTAGTTTATCAAATTAGTGAAGATGAAGGCTTGCTTGCAAGAAAAGAAGTGTAGAACCTGGTGAAACCACTAATAGTATTAACATACTCTTGGAAAGAAATTTTATAATAGGAACTCAAATATCATATGCAATTTATTCAGCTATTGTCCTGGCAAGATTTATAAAACCAATGCCTGGAGGTAAAAAAGATTTTTAATTCTGAAAATGTCCTATTTCCTCTCATACTTTATATAATTTGAAGTAATACATTGGAGATATCATTTTGGAAATAGATTGCTTAAAACATGCAAATTATGCATCATTAAAATAAAAATAAACTCAACTTGGTTAAGATTATCTGACAATAATTATCAATAGGCCAGTAATAGCAAGACATAACAGAAATGCTATTTTCAAATTTGACATTTTTTTCTCTCTTCAATAAAAATGTTACTAAATGAGCATTATAATCTACTTTTAAAAAATGAATGTAATTAATTCATCTATTTACTCTATCCCTAAGATATTTCTTATAAGTATTCTAATTCAGTGGTGTGCTTTTAGAAAAGTCTTTATATGCATGTTTTTTTGTGAATAAAAGTCATTGATTACATGGCATTTTTCTGTAAGTAATAGAAATGTTATATTATTATGTTTATATAAAATATGACTCAAATTCCTCCTACAAGCTTGTGGGTGCTATTTACATTTTCTATTTCAATTAGAGACTAAATAAATAAATAGTATTTTAATTGGAATAATAGTGAAACGATATTTAGGATAAGGGATCATTTGGAACATGGATTCTAATAGCTGCAGACAAGAAAACGGTAGGCAGATGAGTATACTACACTGTGATGCTGAGGTTTTAGAAATCTGAATAAAATTAAATTTTATTTCTCAAGTAGAAAAGGTGTCTGTATGACATGAAAAAATTGTGAGCTTCTCCTTCCTGGTAATCAGTAAGTGGCACAATACAGTCAACTCATTTTAGCTGAGCTGATGCCTGCCCAGCTTGAGAGAGTATGCTTCCCGGGAGCAGCAGTCACGTCTTGGACTGCTAAATGCAAGGTTAGCAAAATCACTAGCCTCTCTTCAGGAGAAAGATAGAACTTTCTACTCTCCTGAAGAGTTCTGCCCTGTCCTATAGGATTGTTTTGGTTAGGCGTCAACTCTATGACCGTGAGTTTGGGGTATTTGTTGTTGTTAAAATTAGGTATGCCTGTCAGGGGCTGAGCCCCGGTGGTGTAGTAGTTGTGCGCGGGACTGCGGCCTACTGGGCCCACTGGGGCTGGGCCTCCTACTCCCACCACCGGAGAGCAGTGATGCCCACCCCCCAAAAAAAATTAGGTATGCCTGTCTTAAAGTCAATGAGATGGAGGTGGAGGTATTCATACAATACCAGATGGTGTCTTTGAAAAGAACGGCTAAAGTCCGGTGGTGGGGTTCAGCTGGTTCACACTGGTTTAACAGAACTGGTACTTGATTGTTTTGTTGACTTCAGTGTTAATAATCAGAGTTCTTGTAGTCAGAGTTCTCTCTATGGGGGGGTGTGAATGGCAGGGGAGGATGGTCACTTGGCAACTATGCCCTGTGGAAATCACACATTTATATTTCTTATTCAGTTTTTTAACATTCATCAGTGAAATGCAATACTCTAAGTGCCTGTAATAATATTTATTCCCTGCATAGGTATAAAAAATGGGCAGAACTATGCCTGTAATATTTATTTCATAAAACTCATTATACTTACAATCTAATACTATATTTTCATTACTATTTTGACAGGCATTATTTAGTATTTTGTTCTTTAATATTTTAATACTCATAATGTAACCTAGTTTTGTGTACTTCTTTCATTATTCTCAGTTAAGTATTAACTGATGAAACAATAAACTACTTTTTGTTATATCTTTTTCTTATCCTTACAATGGTCATTAGGGCAGTGAACCAGCTGTTAAATTATTTGGACCCACCGCTGATACAGCCTCCACTTTAGCTGATCTCCAGATGAGATATGGAACAGTGTCCAGCAGCTATGTTGATCCTCAGTATGAAAATTGTAGTTGATGGAAGACCAAGAAAAAATATGAAAGTACTTTGTATCATGAGTAACCTTATCTTTCCCTGTTACTCCAATACTGCATAGTAGAATGTAATTAAAATAGAAACCTAACACATATATTTATACACATGGTTATATAGAATAAACATTTTCGAAATTTACTTCCATTTTTAAAATTTTTTCACTTAATGTCTTTGAGCCCTGGGATTGTGGTCAGGTAAGCTTTGAGCTGCTAACTATATTGCCAGCAGTTCAAACACACCAGCCGCTCAATAGGAGAAAGATAGGGTTATTTGTTCCATTAAATATTTACTGTTTTGCACATCCCTATAGCATTGCTATGAGCCAGAAGATATAATGGGAAGAGGATACTGGCACAGTGTTTAAAGTGTTGTGCATTTAGGTACCAATACTTCTTTTCATATATGAATGAATAACAGATTAAAATGCTGTTTTGAGTTGGGGAAAACTTTTGAAATTTAAAGAGTTTTCCTAATTCATTATTAAGGGCATTAATGGGAAATAATTAGGAAGTACAGTGGGATGAAAATAACATCACCTGTTACTTTACATCTAAATTTAGGTATACAGTTTGAAAAAGCTAGTCTCAAGGTGAAGAGGAGTAGTACCAAGTGAAGAGTGTAGTCAAGTTAGCCTATGCAAACACCTTTATTGAGAAATATAAGACCAGAAGTTCATTTTTTCAAATTGCTTTTAATAACACCAAAGTATCTGCTCCATAAACCTTCTTACCAAATCACAGTAGAAAGTTCAACCAACACAGAATTTACTGACTACAAAAATATTAGAAGTTACCCCATCTATTCATTGCATAAAGAGTTTCATGTCTTCAGAAATCAAAGTTTGCCATTGTGTGCCTTGGATTAGCTCTGGAAAGAGGAATATTATAAGAAGGTCTCATGACTCTTGAGTACCTTTCAATAACCAATATGTCAGGAATTTCAGAAGACCAAGAACAGTTAAGAACATAACCTTCGCATTAGAAAGATGAGTATCAGGAAAAGTGAGTGGTAGAGATACTGCTTATTTGATTTACTTACGATATCTATTATTTCAAAGAAAATAAGTCAGCAAGAATTTGTATATATCAGAATAAAGTTATGGGTGAAAAGATGATTCACCAATTAGAAATTGTCTATGGAAATTACATGGATTAGTATAAAAGGCCCAGTTTTTCACCAGTGCTGTGGAGTGCTCTTCAGGGAGTGATGACTAGTGGCAGCAGTTCAAACCCCTCAGACATTCCCGAGGATAAAGAGGACTGGCTTGGGGTTTCTATGAAGTAGTCAGTCCTCTATGGCCACTGTGAGTCAGAATCAACTCAGTTCTCTACCACAACACTCTAACACCTTGTATAAGAGGATTTGACAGAGAAGTCGTAAGATAATCATCTTAGAATATTTTCTGCAGGCTGCCAAGGGCATCTCTGATAAAGGCTTTGTATCAATATATTCCATCAGGAACCGTGATGATGATGACAAGAAAAATAAAAGCTTTGTCAGTGTCAGGGTTGATGCATGTGGGACTACTATCCATAAGGCATCAATCTGAAACCACCGCTGACTCTCTGGAAGAAAAGAGGAGGCACTCTATCTCTATGAAGACTGACAGTCTCCAAAATGCAGGACTAATTCGTGCCTGGTTTTGATCAGAACATGAAAAAGCCCTCATTACTTGAGAACATTTGACCAAGGGCTCTACCAATGCTGGGTGCTGGTCATGCTCTCCGGATTCTGTGTGCAAGCTCCTCAGACAAATACGTAGCTCCACCTTCTAGGCAACAGGAAAAAGATGGAGCTTTCTGCTCCCGTCAATAGTGACCATCTGGGAAACTTGCAGGGCCAGTTCTACCCTGTCCCTTCGAATTAGTCAGTTTGCACTGACTCAGGGACTGTTTGTTTCTATAACAAACTGGCCACAAGAACTCTACTTCCTTCTCCTAGTCTGCTCAAATGGTAATTCCACCTTCAAGCTGTGGCACAGCGGTTCTCAACCTTTGGCTTGTGACCCCTTTGTGGGTTGAAAGACTCTTTCACAGGGGTCTCCTAAGACCTTTGGAAAACACATATTTACAATGGTTTTAGGAACTGAGACACTCCCCCTCTCTCAGTCTCCAGAGGGGTCCGCCCACCTGCAGATACACTCACATAAAAGGGTACCAGGCTTAAAGACTGTTACCCATGCTACACCATGCTTCAACACAAAAGTTTATTCTTTTGTAATTATAAATAAATATTTCACAATATTTAATTACATATTTTTGTGTGATTAATCACAATGCTTTTGTGATATTCAATTTGTAGCAATGAAAATATACCCTGCATATCGAATATTTACATGACCATTCATAGCAGTAGCAAAATTACAGTTGTGAAGAGTGGCAGCAAATAGCATTTTATGATTGGGCATAACCACAATCTGAGGAACTGTATCTAAGGGTCACAACGTGAGGAAGGTTGAGAACCACTGCTCTGGCCAGTCTTATTCCCCTATCCTTTGGGCATGACAGCCCTGCCCTGCCAGCTTTGGGTAGCATACAGCCTTTGAATTCCCCAAGCCCACAGTCCCATCCCTTGAGAGTGCAGCAGCACTAATTCTTGTGTTGCTTTCAATACTTCTGCTAATCTTTGAGCTGTTACAGGGATGGTTATTTTCTTTGCTTGGAGAACATTAGAGGGTAACTCATTTGCCCTGTTTCCTGATTATAGTTTCCTAAGAGGAAGTGTTCTTTCCACCTGCTCTTTCTCTGTTCACTTCCCTCTAATTTAAAGGGTTTCCTACTATAGTACTTGCTTCCAATAGGTTTATTTACAGAAGAGTCCTTGGTAACAAGTATAAGATATACAGTAGAACCCCAGTACTCAACCGCATCATTACTCCACTGAGAGGTAAAGTAAGGCAGAGTGCAGACAAAGACATGAAGCAAAGTGTGGCTTTATTAAGGGAAAAGACTTTTGGGTAGGGTCAGGGAGAGCAGAGAGTAGGGCAGAAGCATGTTGAACTAGAGCATAGGTTAGGGTAGGTGCACCTGGTGCTGAGACGTTGGGGTATAATTATGATTTGAGCTGAAGACTGGTGGATTGTAGGGGAAGAGATGTTTCCAGTGCTGTGATTGCTAGGAAAGAGTACTAGAGAGAGGAAGACTGTGTTCTGCCCAGGCAGGAGTCATCATGTCCCTAGGAAACAATTCTAGGGAGGTATGCTCCCTGGGTGAGATAGGTTCTGGGAAGTGCTAAGGGCAGGTGCTTTGAAGTTCAGGTGCTATGAAGCTTAGGAGATCATCTGTGTACTTGGGAGGCTAGAACAGAGGGTGTTTGGCCCTGGACGCAGCCCAAATATCCACATACTTGATTTCAATATTAAATGTCAAGAAAACATGGGAATCCACCCTGAAACACATGATTTTTGTAAACAAAAGCGGTTCATTTTCCAGTCATGAGGTGTTAGTTGCCATTCTTAATATGCATTGTCTAAAACTTTTGTGGCTATGTTCCAAGCATTTACTATAATTTTCTTAGTTATTGTGACTTTTGGTACTGTTTTGGAGATTTTGAAAAGAATGATCATGATAAGGAACGTTTTGACCATATTATTGATTCTGTTGCTGATAATTTAGTAAGCCTTTTTAAGAAACAGCAAGGGAACTCCAACAGCAGACAACATTAGATAGATTTTTTTTTGAGACAGCTAGTCAGGAGCTAGTGGGGAAAAAAAGTGACTGGCTCATCTCCTTGTGACTCTTCTATAAGGGGATGTCCAATTGTCAACAGATGAACTTTGGGTTTCCATTCCGCACTCCAATTCATTCACATTGATATGATTTTTTTCTTCCATATGCTTCTGAGCTAGATGGCCACGTGTTTATCTTCAAGCATCTAAGACCCCAGATGCTATATCCTTTGATACCCAGCCACCATTAGCTTTTCTCCCCACATTTTCTTATGCACCCCTTTTGTCTTCAGTGATTGTGTCGGGAAGTGAGCATCATGTATCATTCATTTCTGTTCATTGTTTCCAGAGACATATTTAACTCCCACTTTGCTTGTGTGAGAGCATTCCCTGAGTTGAGACTTAGCTTCTCTCATTTCCTTCTGAGTCATCATCAATATTACCTTTGACATCCATAATCCTACCAACAACCTCTTCAAGGCAATCTAAGAATCTCGTTGACTTTTCCAAAGCTGTGAAGCTCAATGCCAACAAGTTGTTGCTGACTCCTGACGGCCCCGCAGGGCAGGGTAGGACTACCCCTGGATTTCCAAGATTGTAGCTGCTGCTGGGAGGAGAAAGCCCCGTCTTCCTCACCCAGAGCTGCTGGTGCTTTTGAACTGCTAACTTTGTGGATCTCAGCCCAACTCTTAACCACTAAGCCACCAGGGCTTCTCGGGCATTTACTGTACTTTTAGGTACCTTAAACTCCCAGCATGTACAGATTATGCAATCCTAAAGTTACATATACATTTTAGGTATCTATTCAGGTAGCAGCTGCCCCACTACCAAAATCTTAGTTATTAAGCACTGCTATGTCAAACGCACCACAGTGGGTGGCTTTAACAAACAAAAGAAATAGGTACTTACTTTCTCATTGTTTAGGAATGTAGAGAACATAATTTAGGGCAAAAACTCTAGGCGAAGACTCCTTTTCCCTTCTTGGGTATGGAGGAAGGCCCCTGTATCTTTGGGGCTTCTTATTCTGCATGATATTCATGCAACTTGACATGCCTCTTTCCTCATGTCTTCTTCTCCTACAGCATATATTTGGGAGGGGGGATAAAACTTAATGCATAAAAAGTTCACACTCAACATTTTTTTTCTATTTTCCCTTTGCAAAAACAGAGTAATGCACTAAAATACAATATATTCAAAATCGCCTCTGATTTAAACTATTCCATTACTACCGGTACATTGCAAATTGTTTGCAATTTGGCATTTTATGTTAGAAATTTGTTGAGAAAAGTGCAATTTTTCATTTACAATGCTTCAAATTTGTTGACCAAAGTGTAGTCTTCTCTATTAACTTATATATCTAGTTTTTAATTGGATGCCTCTGCATGCCTAAATGCATCATAGACATTTTCTTATTTGCTTATGTGTATTTGCATATTTTATTTAAATAAGTTAAAACTTCAGCTTATTTGACTAAATCCTGCTACTCTGCCTATATGTCTTATAGCCTACATAGTGAGCTGTATGACATTTTAATGTTAATAAAAAATCGACTGAATTGCTCTTTTTGCTAAGGAAATACACCATAGTGATCTAAAACACTTTCATGTTATTAAACTCAACAGCTATATTTTGTAAATTAATGTACTCAGCCATTGAGTAAGTTGAAGGAAGCCATGTAGTGTATACTTTATAGTGTCATATGTATAATACCTTTCAGGCAGTTCATGTTTATTTATGGATGACTGCACTGATGATAGATTTAAACAAAAATGCCTGGCAACCCAGAAGAAGTCTCATTTATCAACACAATAGCCCAACATGGGTTACTAAGGTGCAAAGCTTACTATTAAAAGATTAGGAATGATTGGACAGAACAACAACACTCAAATGTTGTTTGATGTCATCAGGTCAGTTCCAGCCCATGGCAAGCTTACGTGTAACAAAATGAAACATTCTAGGCCCTGTATTATCCAAACAATTGGTATTTGAGGGCACACCAGTGCAGGCAGTGGGTAAATTCATCTTGCTGAAGGTCTCCCAGGTCTTCAATTGCCCTACTCCTTTATGATTCATGATTTCCTTCTTTAGGGCCTGGTCTCTCCTGACTTGGCCAAAGTACATGGGATAAAATCTACACTCAAATGGATATGAGCTTTTACTATACTGTGTGCAAGATAAGATGAAATGACTGCAATCCGAGACAATAGCCCTTCCATGATTTTCCCCATTCCTACTGTTACCAAGTCGCCTGGTCAATTCAGACTCATCCTGCCCCCAGTTCTTACAGCACAGTACCCATGAGTGGGGCTGCACATTGCAAAGTTGGAAGATAAGAATTATCAGTCTATCCTTGGGAGAAAGACTGGTCCTTCTCCTCACAGGGATTTATCTCGCCAATTCTCTTAGAAACACACCGTGGCAGTTCAACTTTGTTGGCAGGGCTACTATGAGTTAGCAGCAACTCAAGACTAGCATGTGTACATCTTTAAATTCCATAAATAGGAGCTTTTAAAGCAAGAAAGCACGTTAATATTTTAAAGACAATTTACACAATAATAGCTCATAATATTATTACCAGTTTTTTATTACTTAGCATAGCCCTAGTCAGGTCTTCCATTTTTGAAATGGGATGAAATCATATATTCTACTATCAGAATACAAGAAAACATGATTTTTTTTCAAATAAATTATCCAATGCATTGAAAAATTTGGTTCCAAAAAATATATATATATTTGGTTCCTTTATTTTTAGTAGATCATTTTGTTGGGGGCTCATGCAACCCTTATCATAATCAATTCATACATTAATTGTATACAGTCCACATTTGCACATTTGTTGCCATCATTATTCTCCAAACATCCTCTTTCTACTTAGGTCCCTAGTATCAGTTCCCCATATTGACCCTCACTCCACACTCCTCTTCCCCATTGGACCCTTAATAATTTACAAATTGTTGTTGATTTGTCATATCGTACACTGTCTGATGTGTCCCTTCACCCATTTCCCTGTTGTCCATACCCCAGGGAATGGTTTATATGTATATCCCTGCAATTGGTTACCTCCTTTCTACTCCACCTTGCTTCCACACTCCTGGTATCACCACTCTCACCACTGGTCCTGCAGGGAACATCTATCCTGGATTCCCCATGTTTCCCCATGATGGGATCAGAGCAGGTGCATTCCCGACCCTACTTCTTCAGTGTTGTCCCCATAGGGTCTTGGGTCAGCAATGTATACTGTATTTCATGAGTAGGGAGATCTTTCTCTAGGTTCAATGGGCCAGGATGCACTTCACTCTCTCTTCCTCCCTCTTCATTGGCTCTCCTGTGCTCTAGTTAGACATGTCCCTCTCCCAACACTGCAACCTCCATGCTGACCCCCAAATAAACTCTCCTGGGGAGAGAGGCAGCTGTCCACCTAATTGGGATTGGGACTGGGCCCTCAGACCCCTCCATTGACTTCCCACTCCAAGTTATCATGTTGCAGTGGCATCTTGGAACCTCATATTTGAGTTTGGTTCTTCTTTCCCTCAGTGGACTCATGCTGGACTTTTCTTTTTGTGCCTGACTTACTTCACTTAGCATAATTTCCCCCAGTTCTTTCCATGCAACAATATGTCTCATGCATTCGTCACTACTTTTCAGTGAGCAGTTAGTTTTGTTCTTTGTGAAAGCCAGCAGAATATTGTAAATTTTAGTAATGAGACTTTTGTATTATGTGCCATTGCTAAAGATGTTTTTTCAGTCCATGGGCTCTCATTACTTTCTTGGTGAATTCTTTCAATGTACACAGGTGCTTTATCTTCAGTATATCCCACCTGTCAATTTGTGCCTCCCCTGTGTTTGTGCTTTCCCTATTTCTGATAGCTTCTGTGTTCCCTGTGCCAGAGTTCTCAGGGTGATCCCAATTCCCTCATTGATAGCCCTAGTAGTTTACCTCCAGATCTGTGGGCCATCTTCAGTCTATTCTTGTGCATGAAGTGAGATGAGGATCTTGCTTCATTTTTCTACAGGTAGATATCCATTTTTCTAGCACCATGATTGTTTATTGTCCCTCAGCTGCCATAATTGATGATAATGATGGGTTAGAATAAGAAATAGAACTGAGCAATCATTAACCTATTTCACCTGTATCTGACAACTGCCTACCATAAATGTAGTTACCGTTTAAAATTTAGGGAATATTTTGGAATACAGAAATAATCTCAAGTGTTTAATGCCCAATGTCCATCCATATAACCATTGTGATATAGCAGGTGAACGAGTTAGGCAAACCTTAGAATTATCACATAGTTTGGGAGATGCTCTCTGGATATTTAGTTTGCTAAAAGAAATCCAAGATATAACAGTGGCCTCCCTTGTAGTAAACAAAACACAACAAATCTTTGAAACATAATCAGAAAGAATGTTCTAACTCATAAAAGGAGAAGGAGATGCAAGCATCTAGGTTGAAGCCTTAGGTGGTACTGGCCTGATATTCCTTGGAGTAATGAAAATATCAATTGAAGCTTCGATAATTCCTTGGGGGAAATATAGACAATTTCCTATGAACCGTGCCCCCTTTGTCTCATTGTTTGAAGATCCTTTGTTCATTGTAAAACTTGTTACTTATCTCCTGGGCCTGTTGCAAAACTTGTTCATTTGTCTCACTCCAAACTGCCACAAAGTTTGGGGTGTATATTTTTACTAAGTTTTGCAGTAATTTGGAGGTAGAAACAAAATTGTTACCTTCTGTCAACACTCCGAAAAATAGACATAGATTTTATCGATTTCTACCTTTGGCTAAAAGTGTCAGGTATACCAGAGTCCTTGTCTTGGCAATAATAATTATAGCACATAAAGATAAATAAAAATAAATGTGCCCAGAATGTGATATGCCTGGATAACTTATACAGCTGGGCTGTACATGACATCTATTTCTGGTGTAGCTAATACTTTTGGCCGAAGGATACAGTCACTGGGAGAAGGCTGAGAGTTCCAAGTTTCTCTCTTCCTCCTTTCTTGTCCCGCTCTCAAAGATTTCAGGTGAGGAATAATATTCAGACAAGAGTCAGAAAAAAGACTTGAACAGAAATCATGATTTTATTGGAAGGGGTACTTTGGAGAAGTCCAAAAAGCTCCTACCTAGTAATAAGAAGGCCCAGAAAAATGCAATGCTGGCTCTTATATTGGCTAGTGGTGAACTTGCCACCCCAGACTGGCTCTCTGATGGTCTTCAGCTATTGGCTGGAGCTCTGTAGTGTGCCCCCACACACACACCCTCCTCTCTGGTATGCATAGCCAGGCACTCCTCTGCCAACCAAGTACCCCAGACTTCATGCTGAGGTCTTGTCTTGGATCCCAAACTCAAGGGTCTAGCAAGACATTGTGGGGGTTCTGTTAAAAATTCTGCCCTCCCCCCAAAGCTTTCATTATCTTCAATACCTGGTCTCTTCTATGATAAGGAAATGTATTCTGTTCTGCTGTTCACCTGCCTTCTTGCTGGAGAGGTGTTTGGGGAAGCCTGTCTGCCCCCGATTTTGTGTTTAAAGATTTCTGCCATTTTTCTTCTACTTCCCCGCTCCTCTCCCCAGTGCCATTCTGCTTACTAGCTAACAGTAAGAGAGGAAACGAACTGCAACGATCTACATATGACCTTCTGTCTGGAAGACGGGCATCAGGGAAGTGGGCTGAGGGAGGTGTAGCGCAGGGTAGGATAACACAGAAGAGTAATAATTTATAAAGTATTGAGGGTTGATGGTGGAGGGACAACAGGGGAAGGGGGGCTTGGAAAAGCCAATACCGAGGGCTCAAGGGAAAAGGCAGATGTTTGAAGATTGATGACAGCAGCAGATATGCGAAGGTGCTTGGCACAGTATATTTATTTATGTATTGGAAAAACAAAGCATGAGCCCCTCATAAAATGATTTAAATAAAATAAAGAAATACATACATAAAAAGATATCCAATATTAGATCCATATGCTAAATGCATGTTTAATATAGATGATTGTTTTGGAGGAGTTTGCTGCAAAATAGTCACTGTAAGATTGGGATGTAGGGAACAACACATTTTAACTTATATGGAAGTACAGGAGATGACTAAGGGTCCTTTCAGCCTCTTTGCAGGAAGGGGTGGGGAGGAAGGATTTATAGGGGTCTTGAACAGAGGTTAAGGACTTGCAGAATTTTAGGAATTTCTTTATGTTTCTGCTATCTCCAGTTGTGTGCTTGCTCCAGATAGGCTGTCTCCACATACTGGTTTCTGCTGCACTGAGGGTGAGCTTGCCATTCGTGACTTGATTCATTTGTTTGTCACACCAGGGTGAAGTATTAGGCCTTCTACTCCCATAAAGAGTTTCAGTCGGAGAAATCCACAGGGTTTATGGGTTGCAATGAGTCAGAATGCCCATGAGGGCAGTTGAGTTCTGCTGCTGTTTGTATTGTTTATTTGTAACTTGGATCTCACAAAATGTACATGGCCTTTTGTTCTATATTCCAAAAGTAACTGACAAGACAGGGTGCGAAGTGGTTATCAACTTTGAGGAGGTTTGGGTGGGGTTAGCCTATTACAAGATGGCTTTTAAGTGGAAGTCCGCTCAGTGGTAAAAATACCTTTTGGTAAAAAATGATATTGAATAGTAAAAATACCATTCAAGATGAAGTCCGCTCAGTGGTAAAAATTGCCCTTGGTATTCTTAGGTTTCTGGGACGGTTTTACCTCCACTCTTGCTTCTCAGTGCTGAAAGAAATCACACAACATCAGAACTTCTGTAAATACAGGAACTTTTAAAAAATAATTTTATTGGGGGCTCCTGCAACTATTATAACATTCAGTACATCACCTGCACACATGTTGCCACATACATTTCCAAACATTTTCCACTTGAGCCCTTGGTATAAGCTCCTCTTAAAAAAAAAAAAAAAAAAAAACCCTTCTTTCCTCCCCCCCCCCTTTTTTTTAAATGAATCATTTTATTGGGTACTCATACACCTCCCCTCATGATCCATCATACATACATCAATTTTATGCAGATTTCATTTGCACACTTGTTGCCATCATCACTCTCAAAATATCCTCCCTCCGCTCAGGTTCCCACCTCCACCTCCCCCATATTTCCCTTCCTTCCTACCCCCCATGAACCTTTAATAATTTACAAATTGCTATTTCATATCGTACACTGTCCAATGTGTCCCTTCACTGACTTTCCTGTTGGCCATGCCCCAGAGAGGAGGTTATATGTAGATCCCTGAAATTAGTTCCCCCTTTCTATTCCAGTATCCCTCCACCCTCCGTGTCTCACCACTCCCATCACTCATCCTGAGGGAACATCTATCTAAATCCCCCATGTTTCTGACTCCAGTGTTCATCCCCTGTTCTAGTCATGCTTTTCTGATAGAACCAGGAGCATGATAGTGGGTGTGAGGAAGCATTTGAGAATTAGAGGAAAGATGCATATTTCATTGTTACTACACTGTACTGTATCTGGCTCATCTTCTCTCTGCAACCCCTCTGTAAGAGGATGTTGCTTCACCTATTGATAGATTTTGGGTCACCAATTTGTACTCCCCCCTATTTATAATTATATAATTTTAGTTCTTTGATGTCTGACACTGGATCCCTTTAACACCTTGTGGTCACACAGACTGGTGTGCTTCTTCCATGTGGGCTTTGTTGCTTGTGAGCTGAATGGCCACTTGTTTACTCAAGCCTTTAAGACCCCAGATGCTACATCTTTTGATAGCTGGTCACCATCAGCTTTCTTTGCCACCATTGCTTATGCACATATTTGTCTTCAGTGATCGGGTAGGGAATGCCAATTTAATAAAACAAAGTGTTCTTGCATTTAGGAAGTACTTGAGTGGAGGTCCAATGCCCATCTGCTGTTCTACTACTAAGCCTATATGTATAAGTTCATTGATCTATTTCCCATTGTCACATATAGATATATGCACCTATGTACATGCCTACATTTAAAGCTCTATAAATGCTCTTTACCCCCAGTTCTTTCCTCTATTCCCTTTTACTTCCCTCTTGCCCCATTATTATACTCAGCCTCCATTGGGTTTCAGTATTTTCTCTCTGTTACATTACCCTTGATTATTCCCTACTGGACTTCTCTCATCCACCTTGTCTCTAATTTTGGATCAATTGATATAACCTTATCCCTGGGCTGGTCAGCACCATCTCCTTTCCCCTTCTTCCCCTTCTCCCATGACCCACACCCTGGAACCATCAGTCCCGTCATTTTCACCTCCAGGCTGTTCATCCAGTTTATCTTATTTAAATGGCCCTGCAAAGGTAACAATACATGCCCAAAAAAAGGCTTCCTAAAATGAAGCAACCAAAGAAAATAAAGAAATGATAACAACAAAAAAATTGTCATGTATACATGTAAAAAATAACAATATGAAAATGTAATAATTCAAGGTCTGTTCATTTACCTCCAGGAGTGTCCCCTAGTTGAGTCAGATGGGATGCCACTCCCTGGTCCCAAGGTTTATCACAGTTATTCCATAAAATACAGGAACTTTTATGAGGGAAAGGGAAATGTCAGGTAGTACTGTCTCGGAACGTACACATGCACGGAAGGTCACACAGGAGTTCATGTCTGAAAATGGCCTTTACAGGGTACCATGAAAAAACATGTGGAAAATGGCCAGAAAGTGGAGTTTACAGAACCAAAAAAGGAGTCCTGGAACCCAAAGAAATTCTAAGTCCCAAGAGTGTTTGCGGGCTTGCATGCTGGGCACACAGGAGAGATCCTGCCCTCCAACCTGCCAGAGAGCTACCCTGGAGAGGGACGTGGCTGGCCATCAGTCTGCTATCCAGCCCCCTCCCCCATCTTCAGTGGCTGCGGATGGGGTAGAGTGTGGTTGCAGGTATTGGCTGCTCTTAGAGGCTGAGTTGAGGAACACATGTGTCATGGGATGAGAACACAAGAAACTCCATTTTGTGAAAACTGCCTCACAAGACACATAAACACCCTCCCCGCATAAGTCAACGGCCACCTGCTACAAGAGATGGCGCGCTCCCGCTGACTATCAAACGTACATACAAAACCTTCGAGCAATTCAACGGCCACCTGCTACAAGAGATTATGCTTTCTTTCCAGAAAATGACTCAACATATGACCCACAAATGTCCATAAACAACCTCCCCATACAAGTCAACAGATTATGTGTTCCCGCCAACAGAACACTCAACATATGACCACCAAATGTACCAGACTGAGAAGAAGTAACCAAAGCAATTGGGCATCATGGGAATTTCCAAACTGCTTACCACAGTGAATCAAACCTGGACCCCAGGTTGAGTTGGTCAAGTCAGAAAGTTAGGATCCAAGAGGCATCAGCTCCTGCTCTCTACACCTGATGCTCAGGTTAAGTACACTGATGAAGACATCGGCCATAACGCACTGAAACTTTTGACTTTAAAATGCTTGCTGAATTAACCTTTATAATTACATACTATTACACTTGTTTGCTACATTATACTTTACTTCTACTTAACCCCTAAGGCTACTTCAAATTGTTCAATGTGTGATGTTTGCGTTGAATGTTTGCAGTGAATAAACCAAGCATTCAAAAGTGTCATTGAGTGTTCTCTAATCAGTGCTCTTGCTGCTCACAGCAGTCAGGTCATCTTGCTGGTGCCTAGTGTGGGTGTGTCCAGGTTTATCACCTGAGCCTGGAAGAATTTGAGTGTGAGCATGCTCAGTATGGATTCTCCCCAGAGGTGTCTAATGTGTGCCTGATTTCTTTGCAACCTCTTTATTTTGGCCTGGACAACTAATTTTCACTTAGCCAAGGCATTGGTGGAGAAAACTCCTTTATCTCTGATCTTTCTACCTTCCAATATTATAGTAAAAATAAATAAATAAACTGATGTACTAGAAATGTCAGTGATGCCCCTGCATTACTTCATCCTATTTTTTTCTCTCTCAATTAGTATTCATCTTTAAGGGCCAGAGACGTCTTCTTGCCAAGGCTTCCCTATCTGAAATGTGTTAATTTTTCCAAATTGTAAGGTTGTCTTTGAGGGATTATTCATTTTCATAAATGAAAAAAAATCATTGCTTGTCAGATACTTTAGGGGGTACTAAAAATAAAACAATTTTATTTCTGAGATTGAGTATAGTAAATGCATTGTGTTTCAGAGTTATTAAAAGGTCAAAGTGTATCAATATTAGAATTAGTGGGAGTAAAGAAAGTTCTGCAGTGGAATTGTGCTTTGCAAATGGTGTAGCATGCAGCCTGCATGGGTAGCTTTACGTGCTCTTCAGAATTGTTTATGTCACTACAGCCACAAATATTTATTATGTAGCCATCGAGTGTCAGGCATGTGGCTGAGTCTATGAGCTACAAAAATAGAGAACAAAATAATTGTTAACTGGATAAAACCACTGTCCTGATTATCATCGACTCAGAGATTTAGATGCCATACCACTGCTGGCACTCTAGTCCAACAGTGCTTCATCAAATCCTCCTCAAGAGAATGAGTTACTTTTTTAAAAGTGTTTATTCAATTGCAAGCCCCACTGCATAGATCAATGATTAATCTATATGTTTCTCCTCTTCTTCTAAAAACAGATGGATTAAATATTTCCTCTGTATAAATTTCATGTCACCTTTTTTCTTTTGCCTTAGGAGCTGACGCTGTGGAAGCTCAGTGTAAGAGATTTGAAGTAAGGGAGAGTGAAGGTGGCAGGGTGCTGTTTTCGGCAGATGAAGATGAGATCACCATTGGGGCTGAGAAGCTGAAGGTTACAGGTACTGTAGAAAGAGGTCTTAGAGCACTGTTCAGTTCTTGAAAGAATATACATCTGTGCAAAAAGCTTATACCTTATAACCTGTGTGATTGTCATGTCTAAAATCAGTTCTCACATGCTATCAGAGCATTTGGTTTTTGAATTGTTGCAAATGAGAAGTGCAGGTTTCAGTGTCAGGAAAGTTTGGAAATCACGAGACTTCTTAGCGGTTAATCGTTGGGCTGCTAACTTCAAGGTTCTCAATTCAGAACCAGAAGCTGGACAAAGAAGGAAAGTTTACAGTCTTTCTACTCACGTAGATGGTTGCAACCTCTGAACCCCGTACATAGTAGGGAGAGGGTTGGGGGGGGGGATTCTACCCTGCCATATAGGGTCACTGTGAGTGAGAATCTATATAGTGGCAGTGAGTTAAATATAAGTAGACCTGTTTTCTTCCATCAAAAGTGAGGAACCAGTGGTGGAAGAAAGGTGACATGCAGCAACTAACTTGACCTGATGAAAGGTATTGAAAAAACTTGTTGCATGATGGGTTTTTTTTCTGTAACTTGAATTGCATAATTAAAAGTGGAACATTATTTAACAGTAAGACATTATTTAACAGTAAGGCATAAGTGTGATGTACAATAAATACGTCAACTTTAAAATAAAGTGGGCAAGAAAGATTGTACTTCTAATAAGTTCAAAGCAAATAATTGTTCTTGACAGTTTATGAATCAGGAAATAATGCCATCCACCTATTGTTTAAAAGTCATTCAAGTCATTATTGCAATATTATAGTCATTAAAACTGATAACAGCTGAAACCTTAAAAATACTTTTAAGTGAGCCTGAAAATGGCAATAACTGAATAAAATAATTTTAAACAATCCTTCTGAACTACTTGCCTTAAGTATCATGTAAACTAAATCACATTCTGTAATTGTCCTTGCATTTATATGTAAAAGGAAATGGACATAGAACTCACATTTGCTCTTTTTCTAATTATTTCCCTTTCTACCTCACACATAGACCTCACCGTATATGTATTCCTCATAATTCTCTTGAATGGTTAAGTCTATAATTTCCAATTATCTCTAGATAAACCCTATTCATGAGTATTAGAATTAAAAGCTGAGGCATGTTGTTTCATAAACATACTATGTAATGTAAGTTCAGATCAGAGCTGCAGAATTGAAGTAGATTTTGACTGGGTTTTCCACTTGTTGATATTTGAGAGACTCCACATTTTTTTTTTTTTTTTTAGGCATCACTGCCTCTGGTGGTCGTGGGTGCTACCCCAGTGCTGCTCCTGAGAGCCGCCGCTGGATTTAAACTGCCAAGCCCCCGGCCTCAGTCCTGCACTCAACCACTTATGCCACCAGGGCTCAGCCCATCCACATTGTTATTTAAAACTACTGTTTCATAAGTAATTGACTTAGATTCAATCCTATTTACATATGCAACTACAATTTGTTTTCTCACAAAAGAGTCCATATACACACATGCACACACAATCCAACATACACAGACATACACAGGACCAAAGATGCACACAAAAATAGAAATAGTTACAGAAGCCCACATACATGCGCAGGCATTAAAATTCCTGCTTAGGCCATATTCTTGATTTATGCGCATAATGCATATTAGCTTTCTAGTAGTTTTATTTATTGCTGCTCTAAACAAACAAAAAAAAAGGAAAGTAAATATATTGGAGTGAAATATATTTTAGAATCTTACATGCTTAAAAGAGGAAATTGTGCATAGGATACCATGCAATTTAAAGGCAATGGACTTATACTATTCAATTTAGAGGCATTGGACTCGATTAGTAACCTCACATAGACTCTCAAGCGGTGCGTGAATGATTCAACAAATAATACTATAAAGAAGTGCTCAGTGTAGAGCGCTTCATGTAAATTAGGTAGCTGTGCTAACAAAACTTCAAAGTTACATGTGACGAGAGATCTGTGCAAGATCTATTCTAGAATTCTAAGGCTGCGATATGAGAATTTATTTTGTAAGAGTTCTTCATAGGAATTACAATGAACCCTTCTGGCCTTCTATTTTATGAGCAATGACATTTGGTAAATGGACTTCTGTTCAGAGTAGCATGAGTATGTCTGTTCTCTAGTAACAAAATCATTTATCACTAAAATTAGTCATACACCTGGTTTCTCTAAGAATATTCACACTTATGCCACATAACAAGGGTATTTACATTCACTCTACTTCACATGTTGCAGGGATGTCCCTATACAGTCAGTTATTACTAGGATACAGTTGAGTAGATGAGACAGGGCAAAGAGTTTTACCTGAACTTAAGCACTTATCACCACAACATTGTCTCCTTTCTGGACTGTGTGTGAGCAGTGCCTCTGGTACTGACCATGAGTAAATTATGACACTATCATTCTTACAAGTATTTATGTGTGTGTGTGAAATGCTACAATATTACAACTTTCAAAAGGTGTTTTCATCAATAGAAATTTAGATTATAATGTCCATGCCTGATACAAAAGAGGTAAGGATACATTTCAAACAGCATTATTATTGCTGTTGTCCAATGTGTTGCAGCTACCATAGCGTTCCATCCCATTTAATGTCTTCCTCTCTTTCATTGACTTTCAGCTTTAATATACAAAATGTCCTTTTGAAAAAACTGGTCTCTCCTGTTACCATATGTGAGTTTACTCATCCCAAAGTGTGTGAGATGATGTCTCACAATCCTAACTCTTAAGAAGTAATGTGTTTCTTTCAAGAGAGATTGGTTTGTTTCTTGGCAGTCCATGGCACTTTCCACTTTCTTCACAAACATTATAATTCAAGTACATAAGTTTTTCTGTGTCTTCCTTATCCTGTGTCCAGTTTTCAAATGAATATGTTAGGTGTCCTTGAGTTGGTTCCGATTCACAGTGTCCCTATGCGCAACAGAAGGAAACATGGCCTCATCATGCACCATCCACCTGAGAATTAACACCGGATTCTTCCATGCTGACGTCCATTGTTGCAACCATGGTGTCAATCCATCTCATTGAAAGCCTTCTTCTTTTTACTGCTCCTCTGTTTTACCAAAGAGGGTTTCGCTCTCCGGGGACTGACAGTTTGACCAAAGACTGCAAGATGAAGTCTTGCCCTCCTTTCTTCTAAGGAGCATTCTGGCCTTGCTTCTTCTAAGACAGTTCAATTTGTCCTGTTAAGAACCCATGGCGTTTTCAATATTCATTGCCAGCACCACAAGGCAAATGCCTCAATCTTCCTCCTTCAGTGTCTAACTTTCACATGCGTATAAAGATATTGAAAGCATCACAGCTTGAATCAGGTATATTTTACTCAAGATCATATCCTTGATTTTTCAGTACTCAAAAGACGCCTTGTAACAGCAGATGTATCTAACAGAACCCATCTTTTGATGTCTTGACTTCTGCTTCTATGAGCATTGATCGTGGATCCAAGCAAGATAAAATCCTTCACAATGTCAAGCCTTTCTCTACTTTGATGATGCCATGTACTGGTCCAGTTGTGAGGATTTTGGTGTTTTTACATGGAGTTGTAATCCATCTTGAGGGCTGTAATCTCATCAGCATATGCTTCAAGACTTTTCTTTTCTTCCAGCAAGCATGCTGGTGAAGTCTGCATATCACACGTTGCTGATAAGACTTCCTTCTGTCCTAATGCCTTATTCTCCCTTATAGAATCAAACTCCTCTTACGATTCACTCAGCATGCATTTTGAATAAGTATGGGGAGAGGATGCTACACTGTGGCACCACTTTCCTGATATTATACCAAACAACATTCTCTTGTTCTGTTCCCATAACTCTCTCTTGTTCCCAAACCACATTTGACGCTATGGGAAATCCTTAGTTCTGTCAGTAAATGAGGAACTAAAACAAAGTATACGATACTGAAAAAAAAGCATAAAAATATATTTGAATCAAGCAATTATCATTCTGATTCACAGTATATAGGAATTTATAGGACTAACATGAAAAATACACAATTAAACAAGGCATGATGAACATTAATGTGCCAAATATTTATAATTTACATTTCAAATAATGGTACTTGCCTTGGTTAGTAAAGAAATCATTTGCTTAGATCTAAAAAAGAAAATAGCATAACCTTTTCTGTCACTCATTTTATAAAAGTTTTACACTTTAGCTCATGTATACCTGAATATTTTATTTTAATTGTGTTCCCTAGTATTAACTAATAGTAGTTAATTCAATCATATTTGTTTGTTATGTGATAGATAAAATATATAAACCTTTGTACAGAAAAGACTCTCAGATAAATTATAATTTACACTTTCTATCAATTACAATTTGCACTTTCATTTGTATTCCAGTTAGTTTATTAACTTAAAAACAAAGTATGTATAAGGCATTGAGCTTTCTGGGGGAGCGTGGGACTTTAGTACAATACAGTACCTTCATATTAAATAAAGTCCTAATAATTGAATGCTCACCTATTTTTCCAATGCAGGGGGGGAAGTAAATATAGTAAGTATATGTATTAAGAAGTAAGGTTCTCTCTTTATCTCCCCCTCTGTACCAATAAACAGTACCAATTAGAGACTGGCAATCTTCCAGAACAGGGAAACCAACCCCACAGTTACCTTGTGCCTTAAAATTTGTTTGAAAGTCAAGACTAGTATTCCTTTGCCTCTGTTCTAATGAAGTGATGGGAAGGACAGATAGGGTTCAGCACTTGTCTGACAACAGGGGAAAGTTTCCTCTGAAGAATTCTCTTTTAAATTAAACTCAAAGCATCTGGATTAAAATCAATATTTTCTGTTTTGTTTTTATTAGTTAGGCCTCTACAGCCTTGTTCTTGTCTGTTAAATTGGCATTCTGTTATGGGGTCAACTCTGGAATCAACGTTTTCATTAAGAAAGTCCATTGTTCCCTGAGCTGCCAAAATGCCAAAAAAAAGTGGTAACAGAGACAGAAGGTAAAGCGACTTTGAGTAATCTCTGAAATGTGACTAGACTGGATGTCGGGGAAAAGTGAATGCTTCAAACCAGCTTTTGACACTCACTACAAATAAAGATTACGCAGAGTGCTTCAAAATGCGCTCTACTTTCCTCCCAAATCCTCAGGTGAAAACAATTTCAGGTTTACAAGTGTATAGCTAATGAACTATGTCACTTCAAGAAGAAAGTTTTCCTCTGAGAGTCTTCTTGGCAGTCCTTTCAGTGACTGCTTTTTTCTAAGTGCTCCTTTAATGCTTTGTTATTATTTTTAATTTTGTTAAAGAAAAGCATCCTATCATTATCTTCACACAATAGCAATGTGAATAAGAACATAAAACAGAATATCTACAATGGGTAGGTTTCTGGAGTGGGTTATCCTTTGATTCTTTGCTTCACATGCAGAAGTGCATTTTGAAATCTAAGTGAGTTTTGACAAAGAAAAGGACAAGGTTCAGATTTTGCAGTCTCTGAAGGGTACACATCATTTCTGGAAAGTGTGCGAAGCTGCTCAAAGCCACGCTGGGGTTCACACGTGGGTGCAAAAATCCATGTGGAAGAGAACACACATGTGGAAATGGGGAATCCCCAAGGACCAAGAGAGGAAGTGAGCAATAGCCTACAAGTCCAAGCACCATGGACCCCAAGTGGGCATGGAGTGGGTGCTGAGGGAGCATGTCCTGGAAGCACATGTGCAGCTATCGTCCTCTGACCTGCTACAGAACCAGAGCAAAAGAGTGGGGTATGGGGAGGTGTTTTAGTCTGGGTAGACTAGAGAAACAAATTCATAGACATGTATATGGATATAAGGGAGAAGTTTATATACAAGGGGAATGGAACATTGAGAAAGCATCCCAACCCAGTCCAGTTCAAAGTCATAAGTCTGGTATTAGCCCATAGGTCCATTCCCAGTCTATAAAGTCTCCTTCTGATTCACAATGTCACAGACCAGTGGGTACACAGTCCCAGCTCTGGCTGGGGTTCCCTCATGGCTCCTTGTTTCCAGAGCTCAAGGTCCATCAGCAGTATCCATTGGTGATAGAAACATCTCAGTGCTGGCAGGGGTCTCTGTGGTTTTTCTGCTTCAGAGGTCATGTGGTCAGGTCATGTGGCTTCTCCTCCAACTCTTCTGGTTCCTCAAATGCTGCCATCTTGTCTTGTCAGTTGAGTGACTCCCAACAACTGGGAAGATGGTCTCTCATCTTCATGAGGGAAATACCATGAGACTTCCCAGTATTCTCAGGAGAAATGCATGCCCACACATGGACCACATTGGCTACTCATTGGCTATCTTCAAATTGACATGCTAGACTCCACCCCTATATCCTAATCATGAAATTGACATCAATTCCATGCCCACCACAGGAGGCAGGGTAGAAGGTATTGCTTGACACCATTGGCTGAATTCAGACCCACCTGTGCGAGGTACCAAAGGTGCGTGTGTCCAAGCTATTGGTTTTACCTAGACTTAGGACATCCTAACCTGTGCATGCTCAGTTTGGGCTTCCCCATGGTGTACAAAGGTGGCCTGATTTTTCTGACTGCTTCAAGCTGTTGTGGACATGATGTGGAGCTTTGGGGTCTGCACCTTTCCCACTCTGTTGGGAAGGGTTGTCCACTTTGGGGCCCACGGTGGATGAGATCAGGGTGATCCAGACACTGGCGATCCTGAGGATAGCTCACTTGACCCAGTGTCATCAGTAAGCCGATGACGTCTGAAAGAAACAAAGCTGGGGCAAAGCAGTGAGATGGTAGTGCCCTTTGAAGCATGGGTTAGTCTCACACTGGAAGATCTGAAGGGAAGTCTCAGGAGGTATTAACACTGGGTTGACAGGCATAGGTGTGAGTTCACTTGAAACACAGGGATAGTGTGAAAGTATTCATTAGCTTAAAGAGTGTTGGGGGTCTGAGGCAAGGTGTTCTGCGGAGCACTGATCTGTTGCGGGGTACAGGTGAAATACCATCTGAAGACCATCCACTGGTTCACAGGAGGACAAGTTTCTTTGATCTGCTTCTGAGGGCTCATATTGCACTGGCTTCTGTGGTTAAACTCATGAATGGTGGATCCACACACTCTTCCCTAGAACTTTCACGGCAGTGGGGGTAGAGAGAATCACTGGAAAGGTACATGGGGGAAACTTTTCTTCCCTTGGGCCTGGATGAGCCCATACTGATGGAACACCTGGCATGGTGCTAGCCTTTTGGCATCTTGCAGTATTAAAGATACCTCCGAGTCTGTGGCTGGCTCTGTTACAAGAAAAGTTCTCCCGTATAAAACTTCACAGGGGCTTAAAGTCGTAGAACTCCATGAGGCAATTCTAAGATGTAACAGAGCTATTAGCGGTACCTCTATCCAGGTCATCTGAATTTCTTGCGCCAACTCCTGAAGGACAGCTTTAAGTGGTGGTTAATTCTCTGTCCTTGTCCTGAGGAGTGCATCCTCCGGTCACTCCGGAGATGTTAAGTTATTCCTAAGTACTGTGAGGCAGCCTTAGTGTTTTTGGGTGGTGAAAGCAGACCCCATATCACTTTGTAGTGACTTGGGAAGCACACCTTGAGAAATTATTTCTGGAAGTAATCTTTTAGGCACTTTGTGAGCCTTCTCAGTGCTGATGGGATAGGCTTCCATCCACTTTGTGAAGTATGGACACTAGGAGATACTTCAACCATGGATCTGCTGAAAAATGATTAAAATCAATCCACCCAACTTCCCCAGGGTGGGCTCACTTGCATTGGATGGGCTGAGCAGGGTCATTTCTAAGCACCTCTTGGGGAGTGCAGGTCTGACAGGTGGGACACTGGGAGATTATTAGCTGGATCGTTGACCCCACAGAACTGGTTCGTGAGCAGGGTCAAAGAGAGTTTCTCCGAAGATGAATGACTTCACGGGCAGCTTTCACAACTTTCCATAGTAATCTTTGTGGCAGTAGAGTTTGTTGTTTTCCTCCCACCATCCAAGAGGCCAAAGGCAGAATTCCTGAGATGTAGCCTATTCCACTGCCTGAAGATGGTATTCTGGAAAGGAAAACAGTTCTTGGGGAACTAAGGCATTTATGAAGAGTAGGAAGTTTGTCCTGCGGGCTGCCTGTCTGGCAGCCTGTCAGCTTCTGAGTTGCACTTCTGGTCCTGTCCGCAGTGCACTACTGCTACCTCAGCAGATTTTGGACATTAAGTACGGGGTCTTCCCTGATTGGTTCCATAGCCTCTTCCCTACTAGAGTGAAGAGTGTGCATGAAGAACTAAAAACCCACATGGTTAATTTAACTGACATTTCTGTGTATGGGATTTAAAATCTCCTACTTAATGTTTCAATTTCATATAGCTGTAAGCCTCAAATCTAACCAATCTTTCTAAGATCTGATATCCTGGCAATAAATATTTGCATAACCTGACTTCTTATATATCATAATTAAGTTTTAAAAATCCATAACTCCTATAACTTGGTCTATAAACATTTCTTGTAGGTTGTTTCTTCCTTGCTGGTTGTCAGCCAGGGGCTAGTCTTTGGTCCTATAGGCAAACTGCATTACTTTTCATGTTTCCCTCCAGTAAAAATGGACCAAGTTTTTCTCCTGGTGCCAATCTCTCCTACTTTCCCTTCCGTTGCAACACTATTGCTCCCTTTTTTTTGGACATCAACCATAAAAAAAAAAATGCATCACTTTAGTGACTCATCTCATTACATTGGGCCCACTAGGATAATTCAGAATGATCTCCCTATTTCAAGGTCAAATGACTGGTAGCATTAATCACATCTGGAAAGTTCTTATTGTCATGTAAAGCATATTCAAGGTCCTAGTGATTAGGGCTTAAGTATCTTTTAGAGCTTGCTATTTTATCTACCTCTGTGGACAAAATTTTGAGCCTCTCTCTTTTGGCTTGGTTCATTTTCGCTTTTTATGAGTATTATCAAAGAAAATCCACAACATGCAATTATGCAACAAGGCAGAGATAGATGCTTCAGTCAGTTGGCACTATTGATCCTGTATACAACAGAGCAAAATCCTGCTTGATCCTGAACCATCCTCAGAATTGATGCTCTGCTTGAACTCATTGTTGGAGCACTTGGGCTCAGTCTTGACAAAGGATATTATTCAATAAAGCCATCTCTACAAATAATAATTTCATATTTCTATCACTGACTTACTTGTTTTTTTGACATCTGTAAAATAGATCCATGTTAATGAAAGTAGTAAGTAGACATATGCAGTGGATGAAGGGAGTAATACTATGTTATGTAAATTTAAACTATTTAATAAATATGCAGAGATGTGTGAAGACTTATGAAAATGTCAAAATAAGAATACAAAGCAAAAAATGAGTAATAGTAGTTACAAAAAAAATAGTAATGTCATACCTTGACTTAACTTACTGACTTATTATACCCAGCAAGAGTCCCCTGATAAAGATAAATGCTATTTTATATTCATGTAATGGTTCTAATGAAACAACCACTGACTGAGGTTCCTTATTACTCACACCTTTAATCCTATATCTAGTTCAGGCTGCTATTCTATCTCATAAAGCCAAAGTTGCCTCCTAGGATCAATTCTGTGTTGTTGTTGTTGTTGTTGTTGTTATTATTATTATTATTATTATTATTAGAAGGAATCGAAAAAGGGGGAGTAAAAAATACTTAGATATCACTCTCCAAGAGTTAGTCATTTGTATCTATGTAATCACAAGTACACAAGGTAAATGCAAGCTTTAAGTGGTGATGGTACTCTGTTTAAACCTTGAACTGGGGTTTCTATTAATAAAAAGAAAAGAGATCCCAAAATATAAATCACTTTTGCTACCAGCAAGAATTTTATTACATTGAACATCCACACAGGACAATTGTCATGGAGTTGATTAATGGTGACTCCAAGTGTTTCAAAGCAGCACTGTCCACCATACAATTTTCAAGGCTGTGGATTTTGGAAGAAATTGCTAGCACTTGCTTTGAGCTGCTGTGTTACCCTTTTGTATGCATAATGCTTGACCATTTAAAAAAAAATTTTAAGGCATACTGCCTTGGTGGTGGGAGTAGGAGGCCCAGTCTTTGCTCCTGTGAGCAGGAATTGAACCTCCATCCCAGTGGGCCACAGTCCCGTGCACAACCACTACGCCACCGGGGCTCAGCCCAATGCTTGACCATTTATGATACCCTGGAATCCTTAATAATACTGTAATTCTAATCAGTAAGTGAAGCCCCAGGTGACATGAACTTATTGTGAGTCAGAATCAACTTGATGACACTGGTACTGATTTAGTACAGAGCAACTAAGGAAAAGGTAGGGGAATGACTGTGTAACTGTAAATTTTTTTATTAATCATTTTATTGTGGCCTTATACACCTCTTATCACAATCCACATATCCATCCATTGTATATCAAGTACGTCTCCACATCTGTTGCTTTCCTGAATCTCAAAGCATTTGCTTTCTATTTAAGCCCTTGGCATCTGCTCCTCATTTATCCCATCCACTCTCCCTCACAAATCCTTGATAATCTATAAATTATTATTACTTTGTCATATCTTACACTGTACGACATATCCCCTCACCCACTTCCCATTTGTTCATATGCCACGGAAGAGATTATATGTAGATCCTTATACTAAGTTTTCCCTTTCTACCCCATCTTCCTCCACCCTCCTGGTATCACCTCGCTCACCACTGGTCCTGGATTTCCAATGTTTCTGGTTCCTATCTTTACCAGTGTACACCCTCTGCTCTAGCCGAAATTTTAAGGTAGAATTGGGATCATTATAGTGGGGAGGAAGAGGCACTGAAGAACTAAGGAAAGTTGTATGCTTCATCATTGTTAAACTACATAACTAAATGGTTCATCTCCTCCCTGTGACCCTCTGTAAGCGGAAGTTGTTTAGCTATGGATGGGCTTTGGGTCCCCAACCTATACTCCCCCTCATTTACAGTAATATAATTTTTAGTTCTTTGATGCTTGAAACCTGATCCCTTAGACACCTGGTGGTCACACAGACTGATGTGCTTCTTCTATGTGGACTTTGTTGCTTCTGAGTTAGATGGTTTCTTGTTTACCTTCAAGCCTTTAAGACAACAGAAGCTATATCTTTTGATAGCTGGGCACCATCAGCTTTCTTCACCATGTTTGCTTTTGCATACATTTGTATTCAGTGATCCTAATATGAAGGTGGGAACACAATGATATAGTTTTATGTTCTTTGATGCCTGATATCTGACCCTTTGATTCGTCATGATCATACAGGCTGGTGTGCTTTTTCCGTGTGGACTTTGTTGCTTCTAATCCACTTGTTTGCCCTCAAACCTTTAAGATCCTAGATGCTATATCTTTTGGATAGCTAAGCACCATCAGCTTTTCTTCACCACATTTGCTCATGCACCCATTTGCCTTCAGCAATCTTGTCAGGAAGCTGAGCATCACGGAATGTCAATTTAATAGAACAAAATTTTCTTGCATTAAGGAAGTACTTCAGTGGAGGCACAATGTCCATCTGCTGCCTTAATATTGAACCTATAAGTATGTACACATAGACCTATTTCCCCATTGTATATAAATATATTTTCCTCTCTATATGCCTTTATTTGGAGCTCTATAAATGCCCTTTGCCTCCCATTTCTTTCCTCAATTTCCTTTTACTTTCCTCTTGTCCCACTATCATGATCAGCCTTTATTTAGGTTTCAGTAATTTCTCTCGGTTACCCTAACCTTAATAAATCCCTATCAGGCCTCTCATACCCTCCTTACCACTGATTTTAGATTTTTTGTTACCTTGTCCCTGGGTTGGTCAATGTCACCTCTTTTCCCCCACCTCCCTCTCTTCCACATCCTACCGGAACCATTGGTCCTATTGTTTTCTCTTCCAGACTCATCATCCAGCTTATTTATCTAGATAGACCTGTAGAGATAATAACGTGCACACATACACACACACACACACAAAAGACATAGCAAGATGAAATGACAAAAGAAAACAGCTAAACTACAACAAGAAAAAAACCAATGTCCAGAAAAATATATGTAATTACATAAAAATAATAATAAAAGAGAAAAACCTGTAAATACCTCAAGGTCTGTTTGTTGAACTCTAGTTTCTTGACCTGTGGTTAAGAATGATGGGGTTCCATGCCCCGGCCCCAAAGTCTATCCTTTGCACTCCCTCAGGACCCCCATGCTCTGCACCTCTTGCTGCTCTGTTACACGCCCTTAGTATTTTACTCTGAGTTGTAGGATCAGACTGGGTGGAATCCTGACACTGTGTCTCCAGTCTTGTCCCCATAGGGCCATGGATTAGCAAGGGATGCCTTGTCTCATAGTGGAGCTGGCCATCTGGTTCTCTCTGTGCGTAGGTTATTCTGAGTGGAGATATCATCCTCAAACCTTTGTGGGCCAGGTCTCACTCCACATTCTCTTCCCCCCCCCTTCATTTGTTCCTGTGTGCTCTGCTCAGACATGTCCCTCTCCCCTGAGCTTTAGTGCTTTCATCTAAAATAAATTCTTCTGAAAGGAGGGGTGACTTTCCACCTGGTTGGGATTGGGGCCAAGCACTCAGTCCCCTCCACCAGCTCTCCACTCCATGCTGCCATGCTGTATTCCCATCCTGGAACACTGGGTTTAATTCTGGTCCCTCTTTCCTTCAGCAGACACATGTTGTACTTGTCATTTTGCACTTGGCATACTTCATTTAGCTTGATGTCCTCCAGTTCTTCCCACAGAGGAATACGCTTCAGGCATTCATCTCTGCTTTTCAGTGATGCATAATATTCCATTATATGTCTATATCACCATTTTTAATCCATTTTTCTGTTGATGTAAATTTGGGATGTTTCCCACTCTTTGCACTTGTAAACTGTGTATTAGAGCACAGATGTCTAGCAGTGGTTATTTCTTGCCTCTTCTGGGCATAAGCTTGAAGCACCTCAGGTGGTGTGGTGTTTCCCTCTGTAATTGAAGTGCTGAAGAGAGTGTGTGGGTGTACTCTCCCTGGTGTAGGACACTGTAGCTGGCAGGCAAAATTACCCTAGTAAGAGAGAGCACCGTGGAGGTTGGGCGGATGTTCCTGCAGCAGCATGGAGCAGCACTGGTCATGGGCAGGATTTCCCTCAGTCACTTGTAGGGCCTCAGGGTTTAAGCTGGTGTTCCCATAGCCCTTTGAAGGGGAGTGTCTCTACCCACATGTAATATGAAGGAGGGATGGTGTGATTTCCCCAGCTGCATGCAAAGCCAGCAATTGCAGGTGGGGAGTTCCCCAGCTTGATCTTCAGAGTTACCCTGGGTGGAGTGAAATAGTAACTTGTAAACAGAAAGAGAGGGAGAAGAGAAGAAACAGAGGAAGAAGAAAACAAGGAGAACAGCAAAAATGTCAAGCAAACTAACACCCACTCCACTCACCAAAAAAAAAAAAATGTTAAGACTAAACAAAAGTAAAAACTGTCACAAAAAGAAACTACAAAAAAGGAACATTGAGTCTGCTGAGTCTGTGAGGGGAAAGAGAGACGGGATAGAAGAAAAGACTAAAGAGTGAACTAAGAATAAGATAGAGGGGGAAAGCAAAGAAGAGGGAGAAGATAGACAGCTGAGCCCCATGCCGTGTGTTTAGGCAGCACCGCTTGGTTTCATGTGCAGGAAAACAAAGGCAAGAAGAGAAGAGAGGAGAGAGAGAGAAGAAGAAGAAGAAGAAGAAGAAGAAGAAGAGGAGGAGGAGGAGGAGGAAAGAAAGAAAGAAAGAAAGAAAGAAAGAAAGAAAGAAAGAAAGGGAAAACACAACTGTATATATAGTTGTGGGATGGTAAAGAGAGAAGGAAAAAATAAAAAATTAAGAAATAGCAGATCCCTGCTTGTGTGAATACGGCAAGAGCTTTGAGCCCTGCCTCATGATGGCAGGTTGGTGAGCCCTGTTAGTGGTAGGTCCTGGTGATACTGGACACAATGGTGCTGGTTGTCCAGATCGCCTTAGAGGTCCACCAGAGGTTTCCCCAGCAGCACGGAGCACTGTGGAGGGCTGTCACAGCTGTCTTGTATGACGTGCAGCCCTCCCACAGAGGGCCAGCTGGAGGTACCCCTGCTATGTGGGTTGAGTTACCTTAAGCGGAGGGTAGTGACCTGCGATCCAACAGTAGTGTATGATAAGAAAGAGCAGGAGAGGAGAGGAAAAAGAGAGAAACAGAAGAGAAAAGAAAGAAAAAGAGAAAAAAACAAAACTATGCCCTGTAAGACTGACTGCGGTGGAGGAAATAGCCGGCGAGAGAATAAAGAAAGAAGAAATAGAGTGGTAAATACGGAGAAAACTCAGGCTTGACTGCCTGTCTGTGGAGCTGAAGGCATTCCAACTCTGTCTCAAGGGCGCGGGGTGGTGTTCCTGCTTGTTGTAGATTCTCATAGATGCTGAGGTGGATTGCCCTCGAGGGCAAGGTCTTACCAGCAACCTGGCATCAGTTCCCAGAGGTACAGAGCACTGGAGCTCACTGGTCTGCCTGACTGCCCTGAATGTAGCACTGCAGCAAGACGGAGCAATATTCCCTCAACCCTGTGGAAGGCCCCAGAACAGGCTGGGCCTGCCCAGCTGTTTGTAGACTCACTGAGAGCACATCTGCGTTTATTAATCAATCTAGATTTCTTATGCCTTACTAGCTCAGAGGTTTGTCCCCCCCCTCCCCCACTGGTCAGCTAAAATAGAATTAGATTAAATTGATTCCCTGGCTCTGGTCTCTGACTCTGTGCTCAGTAGAGAGCAGAGTCTTTGTTCTGTGATAGCCTCCAGGCCCTACTGTCAAAGTGTGGCAAATGCATGTTAAGAGAGACTCAATCAGCATCCTTCCTTGGAGGTTTATCAATGAGTCTGGGATTTACTGTTTTTTTTAAGCCAGAAAATATTATTTATTATTTTTGATGCATGAAGTCCCTTGATTTGAAGTTGAAGAATTTTACCAATTTCTGCACTCCAAAGTACATCAAACGTGTAATAAAGATATATTCCCATTAGCGGCAATTGGAAAGTGAAAGTGAGAAATAAACAAGGCTCAGTAGTTGGAAAATATGGTTTTGGTAACAGAAAGAATACTATGAATAAATTGACAAAAATAATGACATTCTTTGCAACATAAATGGAAACTACAAAAATTGACCCTGTGATATGGAAAACATAAGTATCAAAATCATTATATATCTGTGGAAAGAGACAAGAGAAATGCAACATCATCAGTCAAAACAAAGCCAGGATCTTACTATGGAACAAGCATTAATTGCTCAGAAGCAAGTTCAATTTAAAGCAGCAAAAAGTTAAAACAAATTAATAAGAACTAAAATTCAACCTAGCATGAATTCCCACCTGATTTGAGATAATATCTCAAATTGAATTCATGGATAAAACACCAATGACCAAAAAACAAGAACCTCATATATGAAGAAAGTAATAGTTCATGAAAATGACAAGTAAATAAATGTAACAGCATAGAAAGGCTTAAGCAAAATGAAATAATATAATGCAGTTGTTGAATAGAAGAAAATGAGAAAATAAAGTATTGAGAAGATATTATAAGGAAATATAAAAGTCCAAGAGTTAGAAAGTCATAAAGGAAGAATACCTTTGGTTTTCCTGGTGGAATGATTGAAGAAAAAACAATCATTGGGTAGAAGTATTGAAGAAATCAATGAGAGAAATATCAAATGACACAGGAAACATAAAAAGAAGATGTAAGTCACTATTCCAAAATAAGTAGTCTATTTACAACCATTTAAAGAGATAGCATGTGAAAGTTCAAAAAATTGGACATTGAATTAAAAAGACCAAAGAAGAATCAAAACATTTGAATTATGATGTGGGAAAAGAATATTGTGAGAATCACCAATTATTAAAAGGACAAACCAATCTGCCTTGGAAGAAGTACAGCCAGAGTGCTCCTCAGAGGAAAAGAGGCTGAAACATGTCTAGGTTTTAACATACTTTGCACATGTTGTCCCCAGAAAAGGACATCAGATTTGGTAAAGTAGAAAGACAGTGAACAAGAGCAAGGTCTCAGAGTGATAGATTCAGATCTGTGGCTACATAGGAACAACTCTGAGGATGATTCAGGACAAGGCAGTGTTGCTTCTGCTTTGCAGAGGGTGCATCTGCTTGCTATTGGTCAGAATGGACCAGATGGCACAGAGAAATAACACCAACAAAGGGGTAGCGTATGAATAGGGACCAGTGGGTCTGAAGGAAGAAGTCTGAGCTACACTCAAGAGACTGTGGAAAGCAAGACTCCAGTAATTTACAGACTACCAACTAAAATGTTTCCAAAAAAAGAGGGGCAGCACTAGAAGTGCTCACTTATCTGTATAAGATATTTTGGAAGACAGCTGCTATAAAAAATATCAGTATTACACACAAGTAAAATCTTAATGAAGACAATCTAACCTTGGTTGCTATAGTATATTAGTAGGAAAGTGACAGAAATTCTAACTAGAAAGCACAAGAGATGCTACTGCTCATGCCAGATGGATCGTCACTGAAAGAAATACTAGAAAGATGCTCAATAATGTGTATGGGCTATGCAAGGCATTTGATTTTGTAGACCCTATGAGTCTGTGGATAATGTTGCAAAGAATGGGAATTACAAAATGTTCAGTTGGTCTCAAGCAAAATCTTTATATAGACCAAAGGTGAGTTGTTCAAACAGAACAAGGGGAAAGCTGCCTAGTATAAAATCAGGGAGAGTGTGTGCAGAAGGGAGTCATTTCACCCTACTTGTTCAATCTGTAACTTCAGAAGATCAACTGAGAAACTAGACTGAAAAAGAACACAGCATCAAGTTCAGAGCAAAAATTAAAATAACCTGTAATATGCAGATGTCCATCCAGCTTTGTCTACCAGAAAATTAAGAGGCTTTAGTAATGGTGCTAATGAAATTCAAAATGACAGTCTTCAGTATGAATTAACCTCAATTATAAAAAACACAAAAATGCTCCCCATAAGTAATATCATGATAAAGTAAAGCAGTCTGAAGTTGTTAAATGTTTCCATTTACTTAGATACAAGATGAACATAGAAAAAGCAGTTGAGGACTCAAGCAATATACTTGGGCAAGTTGGAAGACCTCTTTACGTATTAAAATATAAATCATTTAATTTGAAATACAAGATATGCCCTCCCAAAGCTGTAGTGTCTTGAATTATGTCACAAGCATTAAAAAGCTGTACAATAAATGAAGGGCTATGAAGAAGAATTTGTGCTTTTGAATTATGGTATTATAAAAGAATATACCATGGCAGCCAGGAGAGTGAACAAGTCTGTATTGGAAGCAGTATAGGCCATATACTCCACAAAAGAAAGAATCACAAGATTCTACTTAAGTGATTTGGATGTCATGTGGGCCAAATACCTTAAGAAGGCTATGTGGTTGGGTTAAAAAAGGTAGCCTCTCAGAGAGACAGCTTGAGACCAGGGCTACATCAGTGGGTTCAAACATTGAAATGGTTGCGAGGATGTGCAGGATGGGAGTGTTTCATTCTGGAGAATATACTGTCACTATGCATCTGAACTCTGGATGTCACAGTGAGGGCACCCAATAATAACCTCCAAAGAACCAAAGAGAATGATGCAGATGGAGATATGTTCCTTCTCTGTTTCTGTCCTTCTGTCCTCACTACTTTCTGTCACTTCTTTTCCTTCATAAATGGGAGGCGGTCAAGGGCAAAGACACACCGATGGAGCCTGGCTCTATAGATTATGAGTGTGGAAATACAGGTCATTGCCATCTGGGGCTCATTCAAAGGTTGCCTCAATGCAACATGGGAAAGGGGTTCATCATCGGCCTAACACCCTGCAAAAATGGTCTCAGGATGGGACGAATGAGTCATAACATTGACTACATACATGATATTGAGCAAATAAGCAAACCTATGGAATAAGAGAGGGGTTCACCTTTTCAATTGTAGGAGGTGGCTGGTACAGATATGGAAATGAATAATGTTTAAGATAATTTCGGTTTGGGATTAGAAGTTCATGTGGACTTCAATAAATGGAAATTAAAATAAAGATGACACCGTGAGTGTGGATATGTATTTCCTAGCATTGTTGACATAGAAACCAGACAATCTGTAACTGTAGAAGTCCTGAGTAATATAGTACCCATGTTTATAAATATTATTCTTTGCTGAATGGAATGAAGCACATCTTAGAAAAGAATCCAATCCCATTGTTGTAGAGCCCTGGTGCCACAGTGATTTTGTATTGAGCTGATAACCAAATGGTCCACAGTTGGAATTCTCCTTCTGCTTGAATGGAGAAAGCCAGGGCTTGCTGCTCCTTAAAGCATTGCAGTCCTGGAAAACCACAGAGGGTTATTATCCATCAGTCATTAACTCCATGGCTGAAAGTTTGGTTTGGTTTTCCTTGCACGAAGAATTTCATTTTGGGAAACTCATGGGGCAGCTCTTCCACGTCCTATAAGCTCACTATGAGTTGGCATTCACTGGATGGCATCAAGTTTGAGTATAAAAAAAAATAAGATGAGATAAGCACAGTTTGTTTTACACTAAAAAGTAAGGAGATGTACGATGGAAGATATGACAAAACAACGCAGATGCCAGTCTCGATCAGCTCTTTGAGGCATTTTGTTCATCACAAGAAACATATATAATGGAAATAATGGATTGCACTTATAGAGCAGAATTCTTACTGAAAATAAATAATTATACATATATCTCCTATAGTGAAATTCCACTGAGTAAGTTGGAAGCAATGTGGGATAAGAAAATAACCATTTGATAGACACCATAATAATTCAGACAGAACGATCATTTTTCAGAATGGAATATGATATAAGATGGAATTTTAGATGGTTTTAAAGTATGTTTTTCTAAATTTTACTAATATTAAAGAGCAAAATATTTTGCAATTGAACAAATCGTCACATTCACTATCATGTGTTGAAATAAACACCAATAATCATAAGATGAAAAAATTTTTGAAACCAGATAGATTGTAATAAAAATTAAACTCTGAGACATTCCAAACAAAAATGCACAGCAGTAAGGTAATCACAATGAGAAAATGGAGCAAAAACTCCATTTGAGAGATAGTTCAGCAATAAGGTAAAGGACCGACTGCAAAAGCAAACAGACAGACATACAAGCAACAAACACTGAAGAACGCTTGAAGGAGACTAGTAATATTTGTCTTGGATGTGACTTAATTCTAGATGTGTGTTTTTGTTGTTGTTGTTTTTGCCTACAAAGATAGAATATTACAGAGGCACATGGTGATCTTATTATCAGTTGCTGGTGAAAGCTCAGTGAAAAACTAGTGAACTACTCAAACTAGTGAAAATCTGAGTGGCCTTGCTGCAATATTGTTTGTCATTATTAGGTAGTGTCAGTTCTAAAGCATACCACAACAGAGCAAAGCACTGGCCAGCCCTGCACCATCTTCACAATCACATCTGAGCCTGTTGCAGTCGCTGCATCAGTCTGTTTAGTTGAGGGTCCTCCTCCTTTTGGATGGCCTCCTTCTTAAGCAAAGTGCTTATGAATTGGTCTGTCATCCCCAAGGTCAGGTGTTCAAAACCACCAGCCTCTCTTTGGGAGAAAGATAACATCTTCTACTCCAATAGGGAGCTTCCGTCATATAAACTCACAGGGGAAGTTCTATCTTGTCCCAGACGGTGACTAGGAGTCATCTTCACCAACTCACTGTCAATTGGTTTTCTACTTTTCTAAGTATGATGCCTTCCTGATAATGTATTCAGAGTGAATGAGACTGAGACTCATCCCCCCTTGCTCTGAGACATTGCCCTGGTTATGCTACCTTTAATGCAGACTTACTCATTCTTCTGGAAGTCAAGATATATTCAGTGGATTAATTCAATGAAAGCATCTATCGTCTCACAATCTGAAAACTAGAAAAGGCTCAGAGTCCACTGGCATCACCTGCCAGAAACCAGGAACTTCTACTCCACTTAACATCAGCGAGGGAGGCTCCCCAACTGGGCACGTCTGTCCTCTGAAGTTTTCTCGGTCATAAGTGTGCCATTTGGTAATAGCTGGAATCTGTAACTGCCTCCCAGAACCTGGGAAGGAGCATGCAGCACTATCGTGTGGCCTCAGTTTCCCCTCTTCATAATACGCAGACTGAATGGGTAAGCTGCTCCAGTCGGGAAAAGGTTGTATGTCATTAAAACAAACTGCATTTTGACTGGAGGAGTATTATAAGATTCATGTGCATGCTTTTATACTAAAAACATGGGGAAATATTGGAAAGAAGTCCATGGATAAAACATGTAGTTCTGGGTAAATTTAAAGTAGCTTTGAAATAAAACATCTGAACATAATTAATAAATAGCTTAAAAGAAAACAGTATCCCCCATGCTAACTTACTTTATTAAATCTTGAAAAAATATGAAAGACAGAATATTAAATTCCTTTCTGTGAAGACTTGGATATGGGAAAATGAAATTGCAGACTCCTGCTTTGTAGCTTTCTGATGATGACTTTGATACAGGGATGAGAATCTAGATGCATGAATGGCTGTGTTGTCCCTGCCGCTATTCCGCTTGAATATCAATTACCTCTTTGGGTTTTTTTTTTTTCTGGATTGCAAACAATGGGAGATTGCAGTCCCCGTGGAGTGGCTGGAAAATCGTCTGTCTGTGCTGTGGATTGAAAGATGACCCTGGCTTTGAGTGAATCTCTTCTTTTGTTCCCTGTCAAGCCACTGCTGACCTCACTCTCGGGGATGCGTCATTTCTTTATGGAACCAGAGCCCCATACTGATTCCTCTGGCCACGCTAGGCAACTCCTTTCACCCTCCTGTTCTTGAATCGAAACAACTCCTGATCAATTGTGATAAGGCCAGAATTTCCTCATGAAGGTGTTTGACTTGACTTTAGTGCCAACATAAGTAATCAGGTTGAAGCTACCAGATTCTAACTTTTGACCAATTGTTCATGTGTGCTTTGAGCTAATCACAAAACCACCCATCAGACACTGCCAGTGAGTATATTCCTATTCCTTGTGACCTTTAGAAGATAGAGAAGAACCATCACAGAAGGCTACCAAGACTAAAACTTTGTATAGAACTAGAAAGCCACATCTTTCTCCTGGGAGCAGTGGTGGTTTCCAAAAACTGAAGCAGTGTTTGGCAGCTCAACAAGTAAGCCACCCTGCCACCAATTCCTTTAAAAGCCAAATGATAAAGATGACCTCATGATACCGTTCATTCTACTTCTTCTCAAAGTAGCCTTCTTAGAATCTGTAATGCAAATCAAATCTGTAAAAGAATCAAAATCCAAACAGTCACCTGAGCAGTGGAGTTATTGAAGATTTCCATCAATACAAAGACTCCTCCATGCCTCCATTTCCAGCCACACTGCCCTCCATCCGTAAGACCTGGAAACCACTCATTCATCCCCCAATTCTTTCATTGTAAATTTTAAAAATTGCTACATGGAATTGTACAGTAGCAACCATGTAGGACTGTTTTATTTCCCAAGCAGCATTTCCTGGAAATTCATTTAAGTTATACATACCAATAGTGCTTTTGTATGTGTCTGGTGGTATTTCCATACATCAATTTGCCATATTCACCCATGGAAAGAAATCTGGCTATTTGCAGATTTTGAAAAAAATTCCCAGAGTCTTATTGACAGGTTTTTAAGTGTAAACTTTCATATTAATGGGATAAATTCCCAAGAATGCAATTGCTAGTTTGTACTGCAGACCCATAATTAATTCCATAAGAAACTACCAAACTGTTCTATAGAATAGCTGTAACATTTCATATTTTTAACAGCAATGTATAGCTATTCTATTTTCCTTACACTCTCTTCAGAATTTGGTGATGTTGTTTCAAATTTGAAAGATGAGTAGGGATGGACTGATAACTGTATATGGATATTCCACCATTTTATTAATATGCATTCCTCTCAAGATGAGTGGCCTTGAACATCTTTTCTTACACTTATTTTTATATGCATATTCTCATAAATAACCTGCTTATCCATATATTTTGTCCATTTTCTAGTTGGATAGTACAGTTGTATTTTTCCACTTAGAGAGTTCTTCACAATTATAAATATGAGCTATTTGTTATTAAATGATTTCAGATATTTTTCCCATTGTATATCTTGTCTTTTCATCCTCTTAACCATATCTTTCAAGGAACAATATTTTAAAATTTAAGGAGATAATATTTATATCTTACTCCTTTTGTGGATTGAGCATTTGGTGTCAATTCTGATCCTAGTTTTGCCTTTTTTCGGTCTTTGTGATTCCCACCCCCCCCAAAAAAAAAGTTCTGTAATTCTATCTCTTTTTTTGTAGTTTTATCTTTTACATGAAGTCAATATCCATTTAAGCTATTTTTGTAAAATGTGAGTTTCTGATTAATGTTCTTTTTCTTTAACCCTTCATATGTGCAATTGCTCCAAACCCATTAGTTTATCAAACTGCTAGTTTCCATTGAATTATTTTTTGCACTGTTGTCAAAAATCACCTAAATAGAGCTGAGCCCCGATGGCGTAGTCGTTGTGCGCGGGACTGCGGGCCACTGGGATGGAGGTTCAATTCCAGCAGTGGGGCTGGGCCTCCTACTCCCACCACCAGAGAGCAGTGATGCCCCCCCCCCAAAAAAATCACCTAAATATATTTTATGTGTGTCTACTTTGGGGCTCTCTACTACTGAGTTATAAAAGGTGACTCTCCACTTGTAAAGAAGTCCTGGGAGTAGCAAGGGTAAAGTGCTCAACTGCGAATGAACAAGTCAACAGTCTCAACCCACCAATCCTTCCATGGGAAAAAGATGTGACAATCTGTGTTTGTAAAGATGGCAGCACTGAAATGCTATTGGGCAGTTCTGTTCCGTTCCGCTCTGTCCTCTCCTTTAGGGTTGCTGTGAATCTGAATCAATGCTGATGCAACCTTTTTGTTGTTCTCTTGTTTTCCATTTTTGGATGGTGCACTCTTCTGAAAACTCCCTTGTAAATTGTTTCAGATGTGGCATTTGGGCATTTTTGTGAGTCTCTGTTACTACTGCCTTTTAACTTCTATATTTGTCTTTGTAAAAACATTACCTGTCACTTTATAGGTGTGCTTAATATACCCATTCCCTAACCAAACCAAACTCATTTTCATCTAGTCTATACCAACCATAGTCAGGAGCTGTAAGTCTGTAGAGGAGCAGATAGCCTCATTGTCCTATTGACATGGAAGTTACCAGTTCAACCCTCATCTGACAGTGCCAACAATTCTCTAAAGTACTTATATAAGAATGCACGCATTATCAGACTCTGCCCAGAACCCATTATGTGACTTGACATGGACTTTTATGTGCTGCACTGCTTGTTCTTCTTCTAAAAGGATCTATGTAGTATGGATATTCCAGGAATAGATGGCATTTCTTCTAAGAAAACTGATGGGAATTTTCTAGGTGATCCTTTTCTTTTTTATTCTTATGTGTATATTATCTTTATATTAAATTTAGCAAAGTACTCCTCAGTGTTTATGTATGTGTTCTCTAGAAACAGAGATCCTACATTTTTTTTAAAGCAAAAGTCAAAAATCTAATCTGCTCACTGTAAACATTTTCTCTTCTTGGTCTTAAGCACTATATATTTTCTTCAGAATTTCATTCCTCTTCAAAATCTGTTAACTCCTGATATGTCAACTCCCCTCTTTTTCTTAATATATGAGATATTTCACATGGATGATATCATGGTCTAAAATCAGCAATCTTGCCAACTGAGCAATTTCTTCACCAATATATTTTATCTATTATCTTGATCAAATCCTTAGAGATTTTGACATGACTTCCTCTAGGACAGTGGTTCTTAACCTTCCTGATGCCACAACCCTTTCTGTGGTGGTGACCCTCCCCTCAACCACAAAATTATTTTTGTTGCTACTTTCTAACCGTGATTTGGCTATTATGAATAGGGCGACCCCTTGGAAGGGTTGTTTGACTCCCAAAGGGGCCATGACCCACAGGTTGAGGACCAGTGCTCTAGGAAGGTACTTTGATGATTGGACTTGTGATTCATGGGAACTAGACCACACTGTAGGTCAAGGAGCACCTACATACTTATCTTCCTGACAATGCCAAAGCAGTTGTAATTTTTGTACCTATAAATGGGAGCCCTGGTACTGTATTGGGTACAGGTTGGGCTCTGGTTTTCATGGTCAGCACTTCAAAACCACTAGCAGTTCTGATTTCTACTCCAGTGACCAATTAATATTGGAAGTTCACAGGTGATCACTATGAGTTGAGGTGACTCGATGGCAGTGAGTTGTTTTTTTATAGTAGGATGCAGTAGCAAATAAAGTGATTCATCCTACTTTATTTGTGCATTTTTAAGCTTGCTTTAGCCACTCCAGGGCCTGCACCTTTACATGAAGATTTTAGAACATGCATTTCCATGCCACAGAAGTCACATAACTGTAATAGGAGTTGCTTTAAACCAAGTCATAAATGTGGTGAGAATTGACATTTTTTAGAATATCTAATTTTTCAATGTATAAACTTGCACATGTCTCTCAAATTATTTAGATTTTTCTTTAATATCTCTTATGGCCCTTTGTAATTGTGAAGACACAAATCCTATAGATGTTTAGTTTAATATTTCATTTGTGTGGAGTGTTTAGTCATGGTATAGTGCTTTTAATATTAGTTTCTATTTGTTTCTAGTTAAAATATAAAAACTGATTTTTCTAATGTTATTTTATGGCATTGTCTTCTATGACCTTGCTGAACTTACTTGTACAAGAAATTTTCATGCAGATCTCTTGAGAGCATCTATATAGGCTGCTATCAGGCCATGCAAATTGAGACAGTATTGTACCTTTCTCTTCCTCCAGTATGTCTCTTCAAACTTTCTGTTCCCTTAACATTTACCTAGGAATTTCAGAATCACTTGAAGAAGAGTAGTGAATGTATTGGTTTCTCAGTCTTAGAGGAAACGTATTCAGTGTTTCACTGTTAAATATAGTGGAAGCTCTAAGTTTTCATTATAGCTATCCTTTATCAAACCGAGGAAGTTGCTGTTTATTCCTAATATCCTGTGTTAATGTTGTTGTTTATTTTTAGTCTCCTGGGTTGTTATACTTTGTTTAAAAACTTTATGCATCAATTCTAGGATCACATTATTTTCATCTTTAACATTTTGAAATGATAGAAAATATGGATTGAGTTTTTAATGCTGAAACTGAATTAATTTTGTATGCCAGCATAATTCATTATATATATTAGGTTGGCTTTGCTGAAACATATGTTGACATGTGGTGTCTACATTTAATGTACTGTGGTACATTATTGCTGTACTGCAGTATTGCTGTGATGATGGAAGCTATGCCACAGGTTTTTAAAAACCAGCAAGATCACCCGGGGTGGACAGGTTTTATCAGAGCTGCCAACTAATGGGCCTGCTTTGGTTTCAAGAAGAGTGGCAGGAACACAAGTCTTAGGACCTACAGCTTAGCCTTTGAACTGTCTAAGAGCATGGGCTGGTATTTCCTCCTTCTTCTTTGGTTAGCTGTTCCCAAGATGGGTAGCTCACTATGTGGGATATATATAGCTTTTGGCAGTCCCAAAGTGAACTTGTTTGTTTTATACAGAAGTTCACAAGCAGCTTCTGTAGCTCTGAAACACTCTGGCCACCCATTAACATCCTCACCTAGTTGTTTGGAGATGCAAGTTGTGGATCTTCTACATACACCCTTGTTTCTCATGTACAAGGAAGCCAAAAGGTTTCTGGCCAGGCAAGTCTAAGCAGACACAGTTAATAGTTCACCTTTGATGTGCTAGAGTGTCTTCAGCACTCTGGAGTTCACTCCTCTCTTGTCTGGCAAGGGTTTTACAAATGAACTTTGAATTAGTTCAAAATTAGGTATCCAAATGGCAGAATTTAGTAATTCCAAAAAATCCTCTGGCACTATCAACTAAATACTGGATTGCTAGCCACAAGATCAGCTGTTCAAATTCAGCAGGACCTCTCCAAGGAAAGATGAGGCTAGTGTTTGTCTGAGTAGACAAAAGAAACACATTCATGGAGACATTTGTAATTGCATAAGAAAGAGGTTTATATAAAAAATCAGTTGAATATTGATAAAACAGCCGAGGACAGGCCAGATCAAGTCCATAGGCCCAAGACCAGCCCATTTGTCCAATACAAATCTATAAAGTCCTCTTCAAATTCACAAAACACATGCAATGATGCTGAGTGCAGGAATATCACAGGCTAATGGGTTGGAAATCTTATGGATCCAGTGGTATTAGATGCCTTTCAGCACTGGCAGTGATCTCTATATGGCTTCTCCAGCTCCAAAGGTCTGGTTCCATCAGGGTAAGTCCACGTGGCTTCTTCAGCTGCCAGGGTATGGAGTCTATCAGTATAATGCCATGTATCTTGTTTGTAGAGCATTTCTATGGGAATGAGCAGTATGCGAGTTTCTCCTGCCCCCAAGGAGGACAATCCAAGAATTCCCAGAATTCTCAGGAGGTTATTCCCATCCAGAGGCCTCATTGACTGTGATCTGATTGACAGACTAGACTCTACCCCATCATTATTAGTTCTAACAAGTCCCAAATTGACACCAGATTATGTAACTACCACAAGGCTCTGTTTCTCCTCAAGAATTACAGGCTTATAAATCCTATACTTTATAGCTTAGCTTTGAGTCATAATCCATTCAACAGCACTGTGTTTGTTAGGGTACTTTGTTTATTTTAGGTAAAATGATTTTACATTGTCTTTAAGGTTTGGGAGGCGCTGATTTGATGGCAATGTGTCTTTTGAGTTACTGCACCACAGTTTCTCTCCTGTAAGGAGACAAAACATACTTTTCCTCTCTTTTTTGGTCAAGTGAGTTAAAACTTAGATGGTATTTTTTTCTACGTCTTCTTGATAATGCTTCTATTCTTTTTTCCAATTATATGAATCAGAGTATGGTAAAGGGATGTGTCTACACCCAGGTTGTTTAGGGTTCTTCATTTTCATTAAGTCTCATCAGGCACCCCATAGAAGGAATGTCCCTACCCAACTCAGCCTACCTTCCATTTGACTTGTGTGTTTTGCCAGGTTTGGGAGAAGATGACCATCATGACATGATTGTGTCAACTTCCACAATATTAGCTGATTCTAATGAAGTCAAAGATGAGGACAAGTTAAGGTCCTTTAGTCCAGAGTGAAAGGGGTACACAGTTCTTGTTGCTATTAAAGGAAAATGGGGATCTTAATCTTCAAGTGAAAGTGGGTGAATTTTGGTCAGTTTTACTCTCTGTTACATTTGGTTAGCTTTTGATGAAATCTCTAGTTCAAAAATGGTGACTTAAAGGCTAATCATGAGGAATTTTATCCCACAATTCATGGTATTCACAAAATAGTCTGGTTCCAAAGGAGTGGTATAATCCATGGATAGACTGTGACTTTCTTGAACCCAAAATATATTGAGGTCAAAATTTATTGCAAAATAAATAGTTTATTTTTCCCTCTCGGCCATGGGGTAAATGTTATCTCGTTTTCAAATGGGAGCTTCGAGATATGCTGGCTTTGTTTCCCGTGACTACTAACCTTAAAAATAGAAAGGAAAATACTCACCTTGACTGAGTTAATGTTCACTTGTAGTAGCCAGTATCACAGGTGTCCAAGACTTTACAGTAGTAGAAGCAGTCTGGTCTTTATCTCTTGGAAAACTGGCAGTTTCAAAATTTTGATCATGTAGTTAGCAGCCCAAACTACAACCACTACACGATCAGTGCTTCTTACTAACTTCAGATCTGTGTAATTCCTGAAACAGAGTGGTAGTCCCAAAATAATGTTAGCAATTAAAATCTACCAGGTACTCAGTAGGAGAAAGATGAGGAAAATCTGCTTCTATAATATTTATGGCCTCAGAGATATTACATAGAATTACTACTGGGAATTAACTATATAGCAAAACAAAACCAAAAAAAACCCTCACTGTCATTGTGTAGATTGCATCATGGGTCACCCATAGATTGCTGATCATAGTTCAAAACTGCAAACTGCTCTGAAGGAGAAAAGCAGGCTTTCTTATCCTGTAAAGATTTTCATTCTCTTAAAAACCCTCAATCAGGGTGTTTTATTTTTGTCAGGAACTGAACCCAAGGTCACAACTTTTCCTTAACTTCCCTCTTCTGTCTTTTATACTATCCCCTAATGATTCTATTAAGGGTTGAGTGCTCTTTTCCTTTCTGGTCTTAGTTTCTTTCTCTTAAATGGAATGTTTAAATTTAGAAGAAATTTGAGATAACTGAAAGTCCACTTTCTATTCATGGACAACCTAGCCTTTTATACACACATTAAAATATGCTAGTATATCTTAATATCAAAAATACCTTAAACACACCTTGAAAACTCAAAATTAGAGGAGAAGGAAAAGAAAATTCACAAATATTGTGTAATATGAACAGCATAGTATAAGGTACAAAAATATCAAGTAGGACATTTCCAATTACTATGTATTTCCCACAACTGATGAGCTTGGAAGCAGTGAAGCTCCCTTGTGTCTGGTGAGCTTTTTCACCTGCTTAATATGGGGAAGGGGACATAGAAAGTTTCTTCTTCCTTGTCCAATTTAGAGTCTACCCTCACTCGTTAGCCTAAAATATTCCAATATTCTTTTTCACCACTGATGGTAAAACCTCAAGACCACCTCTAGGCTAATTCACCCTTTCTCTTTGGGTAACATTTTTTCCTCACATGGTATGTGAAACAGGGTTCTCTAGAGAAACAAAACCAGAACACTTGTGTATATATATGTGTATATATATATACATGTGCATATATGTATATATGGATAGGTTTATATAGCAAGAAAAATGTAAATGCTAATTACTCCGCACAGCAGGACAGAAGGCTCAATTCCACTCACTTTGTGGAACAGTTAATACACTGAAGGTCCTTTAACACATGTTAGCTGATGGCCACCAATCAAGGAAGCAGATATCAGAATCTTCCCTCAAGCAAGACAAGCAGAGTCAGCAAGGCAGCAGACTCCACCCCTGCATGTTATTTATCAGATGACATTAAATTATGTAACTCTCATAGATACTGAAGACCTAATGAGAAGCAATGCGTTGTGAGAGACAGTGTGAAAGGATGGGCCCTTCAAGTCAGAAGTTACCTGGAGTAAGTCTGAGGAAAAGCCAATACCTCAAAGTAGACTTGACCAGGATAACATGAATGCAGAATATTTCACAGGAGTAAAACCTTTGGGATCAGCATGTGTGATAGGACACACCTCAATATAAAGAGAAACAGTTGCAAAAATCTACTAGTAATCATAACTTGGAAAATACAAAAATGAATCCTGGACAATTGGAAGTTGTCCGAAGTGAAAGTGAGATCAAATATGGATATCTGGGGCATTAGATGATTCAGATGGAATCATATTGGTCACTTTGAGTCAGAGACTCATGGTTTACTGTGGTGAGAATGACATGATCCAGAGGAATGGCCTTGCATTCATGATCAAAACAACTCTAAAGATCTATATTGAAGCACAAGCCTGGGTTTCAGAGAATCATAACGAACTGCCTTCCAGATGTTCATTCAAAATTGTGCAACAATCATTAAGCTAGCAATTAAGAAATTAAATAATTCGGGCTTAGCCCCGGTGGCGTAGTGGTTGAGTGCAGGACTGCGGCCCACGGGCTTTGTGATTCAAATCCAGCAGTAGCAAGGCTGGGTAGCCCTCCCACCGGAGGGCAGTGATGCAAAAAAAAAAAAAAAAAGAAAGAAATTGAAGAATTCTACTAATCTATTTGAATGGAAATTGATCGAATGTTCAATCAAGATGCATTGATAATCATTGGTGATTGGATTGCACCTAGTTGGAAACAGAGAATGGAGCAGTAGTTGGACCAGGTCTTAAATAGGTCTTGGTGAAAGAAACGAAGCTAGAAATTGCACGACAGAATTTTGCATGACCAACGGCTTTTTCATGGGAAGCACACTTTTCCAACAATACAAATGCCAACTATCAGAATGGATTTCTCCAGGGAGAATACACAGAAATCAAATTGACTGCATATGGTAGTTATACAATTTCATGTCAACTTGATAAAAGAATGAAGGGGTGGAGTCTAGTCTGCCAATCAGGTCACAACCTGATAATCCCTCTTTGTGGGCATGGTCTTCTGATGAGGATTCTGGGAACTTGCTCCCTCTTGATTCTGCCATCAGAAGAGTCTCTCTCTCTCTCTCTCTCTCTCTCTCTCTCTCCTCTCACTCTCACACTCTCTCCATCTCTCTTCCTCTCTGCTTCACTTTACTATTGACAAGCCACAGGAAGACAAACTCATGTCAGTTTTTCAGGTGGAACCTGAAGATGGTTCCACCACCACTGGATCCACAAGACTTTTCATCTACCAGCCTGTGGCTATCCTGCATGCAACATCATTGCTAGACTCTGAAGAGGAATTTATAGACTATTATCTGACATATGAGCTAAGATCAGACTTATGAACTTGATCTGGACTGGTCTGGGATGTTTTCTTCTTATAAAACTACTCTGATGTAAAGCTCTTTATTATACATATATGAGTGTCTCTGCATTTGTTTCTCTAGACAAAATGTCCTAACACACTATATCTGTGGAAAGAGGTCAGAAAGAAGCACAATATCATCAGCTAAAATCAATGTATATTCATGTCAAAGCTGAAGAAAATTCACACAATCCATAGAGCCAAAATATGACCTTAAGTCTGTCCCACCTGAATTTTGAGATGACATTGAGAACAAATTTGCTGCATTGAACAATAATGACAGAAGACCTTATGAGCTATGGGATGATATCAATAACTTCATACATGATGAAAGTGAAGAGTCATTAAAAAGACAATAAAGAACAAAAACACATTCAAATGGATGTGAGGAACTCTAAAATTGGCTCTTAAATATGGAGTAGCTAAAACACATGGAAGATACACTAAAATCAAAGAGCTGAATAGAAAATTTCAAAGGGATACTTGAAAAGGCATAGCAAAATATTATGAGGAAATGTGCAAAGACCTACAAAGAGAAACTCAAAAAGGAAGAACATGTTCAGCATATCTTAAAATGAAAGAATCAAAAAAAAGTTCAGGCTTCAAGTTACAATATTAAAAAGTTCTATGGATAAAATATTGAATGATGTAGGTAGTATAAAAGGAAAATGAAAACAATATACAAAGCCATTATATCACAAAAGTAGTTATATTCCACCATTTCAGGAGGTATCACATGAGCAAGAAAGAATGTTGCTGATGGAGGAAGTTCAAGCTTCACTGAAAGCATTAGCTAAAACTAAGGCTCCAGGAATTGAGCATAGAGCAATAAAATGTTTCGATAGTCAGATAAAGTGCTAGAAAGTTACACTCACGTATGCTAGGAAATGTGGAAGACAGCTACTTGACCCACTGACTGGAAGAAATCCACATTTGTGCCCTTTCCAAAGAAAATGACCCAACAAACTATAGCACCATATCATTGATATTGCCTGCAAGTAAAATTTTATTGAAGATCACACGACAATGGTTGTAGCAGTACATTGACAGGGGACTGCCAGAGGTTTAGGCTTCATTCATAAGCCAACACTGAATAAAGGATATCATCACTGATACCAGATGGATTTTGGTTAAAAGAGGAGCATACCACGAAGATGTTTTATTGACTAAGCATTTAACTGTGTGGATTATAACAAACTGTGGAAAGTCTTGAGAAGAAAAGAAATTTCTGAACACTTCTTTGTATTATGTGTAACTTATATTTTGATCAAAATACAGTTTTGACAGCAGAAAGGGACCTACTGCATAGTTTAAAATCAGGAAAAGTGTGAGACAAAGTTGTATCCTCTCACTATATTTATCCAATCTGTATGTTGAGAAAATAATAAGAGAAACTAGATTATATGAAGAAGATTGTGGCGTCAGGTGTGGAGGAAGATTTATTAACAACATAGAATATGCAGATGAACAGCCTTGCTTGCTGAAAGTGAGGAGTGTCTGGAACATTATAGATGAAGGTCAAGGATCTCAGCCTCTAGTCTGGATTACATCTCAATGGAAAGAAGACCAAAAGCCTTACACATGAACCAATAGACTAGATCATGATAAATGTAGAAAAGATTGAAGTTGTTAAGAATTCTGCCTTGTTTGTACATATAATCAATGCTCAGGGAGGCAATAGTCAAAAAATGTGCTGCATGCGCTTTAGAGTAGTAAAAACAAGAATGTTGCTTTGAGCAATATCGTGCACCTACCCAAGCCAGGGTATTTTCAATTGTCTATATGCATGTGAAAACTAGATATTAAATAAGGAAGAATGAAGAAACATCAGTGTGCTTGAATTTTGGTGCTGGAACACAATATTAAAAGTACTATGGACTACTAAAAGGATAAATAGGTCTATCTTGGAAAAAGTACAGCCAGACTACTCCTTAGAGGCATTCATGAAGAGACTTTATCATAAATACATTGGACATATCAGGAGAGGCCAATCTGTACAGACGGACATCATATTTGATAGAATGGAGTGCCAACAAAACCAGAGGAAGGTGCTTAGTGAGATGGAATGACACAGAGGCTTCAAAAATGGGCTCAGGCAGAGGAAGAATTATGGAGATGACTGATTCTGACAGTGCTTTGTTCCGCTGTGCATAAGGTTGCTAAGGGTTGAAACCAATTTGATGGTACTTAACAACAACCTGACAGAAACACAGCAAGTGAATGACTACTACCAACAGAAATCTAGTCTCTGGCAGTATATTGTTGTTGTTGTTGTTGTTGTTGTTGTTGTTAGGAGCCATGTAGTCAGTTCTGGCACACTGACCCAGCCTATAGCAGAAGTAAACAACAACCAGTCCTCCAACTTCCCCACAATTATGCTCATGTTTGAGGCTCTTGTTGCAGCGACGATGTCAATCCATCTTATCAAGGACCTTCCTCTTGATTGTTGCCCCTTCCCTTTACAAAGGGTGCTGTCCTTATCCAGGGACTGGTCTCTCCTCAGAACTCGTCCAACATAAGAGAGTCAAAGTCTTGGCATCCTTGTCACCGAGGAGTTCTCTGGCTGCACTTTTTCCAAGAAAGATTTGTTTATCATTTTGGCAGTCCATAGTACTCTCAATATTCTTTACTTGCAACATAATTCAAATGCACCCATTCTTCTTCAGCCATTCTTAGAAATGTCTCACAGTTTATACACTGTTACACAATGATAGCGACTGCCTGATCGTTTAGGAGGCTGGAACTTGGACTTCTGGGAGCCAACTCTAGGGGAATGCTTACTTTCTCTGCAGGCTCTGGGAGAAAGTATTTATACCCTTTCAATGTCTATGAGCCTGGCATTCCTCAGAGATCTCATTACATGTTGGTATCAATATTTCTCAGGATTTGAGAGGTCATCAGTGCAGAGACATTAGATCTACAGAATGCTTCACCTCTGGCTTCCTTCTTGATGAGGCTAGGTCCCTCTGATGTCTGCTTGCTTGTTTAATCCCTTTCATGTCTCAAAATAGATGGGTTTAAGATATAACCTAATCCCCTATCTTGTATCCTGCCTCACCAATACAACGTCTACTAATCCTGCCTCATTAAGAAAAGAGGAGGTTAGGTTTACGGCACTTAGGATAACATATCAGCTCACAAAGGAGAGGGTAATTGCATAGTGCTGAGGATCACAGCCAAACCTTGTTGACACACATTTTGGGGGAACGGATTTCAGTCCATTATACTCTTGCAAAGAAAAATTATGCCTGAACTAGTATAACTGCTTTGATGATTGGTAAAACATCACTTAAATAATGTATGCATTTTGGAGACAGAACTAACAAGGCTTATTTTTGGATGGTTATGAATAATAAGAATGAGAAATGGAAAACACTATATAAATTTGTAGTCTAAAGATCTGAGTACATCATTGTTCAAATCTTAATGCTGGAGATCTTTTGAAATAGAGATGCCATAAAGATGAAGAAAAAGAATAACACTTAGATCTAGTATGTTATGCATATACTTTTGGCCTTTAGACAAAACTGGGAACCATGGATAGACTTATAAGTGGAATCATGACCAGAGCAATTATATACATGTCAGAATATTTATATAATATTTATATAAATCTATATAGATTTTCATAGAATATCTAGCATATTTATATAATTCTTGAATTCAGTCTTTCATTAGTTGTTAATATTAATAAATTATTTTTGAATACTATTACTGAAGTAAAAATTGCTAGAATTTTATCCTTATTTGAATATTTACCACTCTTAATTTTAAAAATAGCCTGTAGTCTAACTTTGGACAAGAAGAATGGATGAGTAGTAGAATGTAAAATCTGAAAGGAGAAAGGAAGAACTAAATTATTACTGAATGATGACTGAAATAATTTAGGAACCCACTACAGCTCCAGGACACCTAGAGTTTTGACTAGTTTTCTCTGTAAGGGAATAGGTGGTAAATATCACAGACATTATGACCTATATAATCTCTGGCACAACTATTGGACCTGCTCCTACAGCACAAAAGCAGCCATTGATAGTAGGTACATAGCCAAGTTGTCAAAGTTTCAGTATTTTTTTATGGATGATAAAATTTGGACTTCATATAATTTTGCACATGCTGTAAGATAACATTCTCTAAATTTTTAATTTGATTTTGACTTTCAATGCTTTAAAATTTGAAAGCCCTAAAGCTGATAGGTAAGGGTTGTACTGCTAACCACAAGGTCAGGGGTTCAAACTTACCAGTTGCTTCAAGGGAGAAAGTTAAGGCTGTCTGCTTCATAATAATTTAATTCTTAGAAACCCATTGACATGTTCATAAGCAAAGAAGTCATTTTGTAGACAAAAATGTGTCGATCCCAAATCATGACATTTTTAGTGCCATGTATACATGTGAAAGTTGGACAATGAATAAGGAAACTGTTACATTTGAATTAGCTGTAGCTTCTCAAAGCGGGTCAGACTGAGAAGAGGTTCTATAGAGAGGAAAACAACCCTGCTGGTGCCTTTGTACAGGAAGACCTATCTTGGGCTTCTGGCCTCCAGGAATGGTTTAAGATAATAAATTTGCATTGTTTTAGGACACTTAGTTTATGAAATGAACAGCAACACTAGTTAACTAATACAAATAGCAAGTATTTGAATTGCAGTGCTGTGAGCCTGCATTGTGCTTCTCTCTCTCTCTTTCTCTCTCTCTCTCTCTCTCTCTCTCTCTCTCTCTCTCTCCCTCCGCTTGGTTCCTTCTCTTCTACCCTTTATAGTAAAATGAAAGATTCCCCTTGTTCTCCTTTATAGCAACATAGCCCTTCTATTTCAAACCACATCTGCACACATAACTCCACAGGTGAACCTGAGAATGCAATTTATTTTGACAAACGGTAGCAAGCTCCTCCTGCAGACAAAGGACAAGCTGATTAATGGACATATAGGGACTTAAAACTAACATTATTTCTCAAGTTCCTGGAGACCTTTTAAATTGCGCGACAGTACTTCATCATTGGGTGTTTCTTGTCTAGAGTGACTATAATATTAATCATTTATCTTACTCTCTTCACTTGACATCGTTTGACATAGCCTAAGCTTACGCTCTCCATCCTTACATCAAAATAGAGAGGTTACTCTTGTGGCCAGATTTGATTTATTTGAGAAATCCAGATATGTAGTAGATAAGGATGTTCATTCCTTTTCACCTTTAATGTGTTAAATGTTGGCTTAGGACTAGATCTGCTTAAGATAATGGCACAGTCACTAAATTCTCCAGTCTGGGTCTTTTTCTTTTTTTTATTTTTTTGAGTCTAGGTCTTTTTCTTATCACAGGAACTTCTATTCAGAATATGAGTCTGGGAGATGCATGTGCAGATATTGACAAGGACCAGATGGCGTAGCCATGATGCTGGACTGTAAGTGAGGAGGTACAGCTTTAGTTTCTGTTCTACTTCTCTGAACCGTGCATATATAGTTCAAATCCTTTATCCCCAGAATCATCCTGCAGAGTGAAGACAGTAATACAGACCTCACTATGTCAATGATAAAAGCTACGCCATCCTAAGTGTTAATTCTGTTGCTTGTGATAATGCTTTATTGTTGTCTAAGAATGTCAAACACTGTTTAGCTCTGTTTATTTTTAGACGTTTTTCTTGTGCTCTCACATAATTTTAAAATTTAAACACCTTGTAAAACTCTATTAAATTACTATCTGGTTTTGTTTTGTTTTATTTTGTTTTATATTGAACTGGATATTATCCAGTCTCACATGAACTATCATTATCTTGTATACGTGATGAGGAAGAGAATGCTATACAAATGATTTGAAGGTAAGGTATTTCTTCAAAATACAACCACTTTGGCAACACTGTTACAGAATACCAAGTCTTCAAAAGGTCCCCTCAGAAGGGATCAACTGAAACATGAAGCTGGCTTGACTTCCCAGCTCCCTTCTCTCATCGTTTGCTGTTCAAGGTTCTCAGAAGGGGTAACTGCTGACAAGGCCCTTGGGTGTGGCACTTTGAGCAGGTTCCGAGAGCTTCTGAGAAGCACAGGATTCACAAAGCAGTTGTGGGTTGGGACGTAGTGAGTGTCAGCTGTGTCTCCTCCTAGCTGTCACTGAACTCAGAATCTAGCTAAAGACGTCTGGACACTTCACTCAGAAAAATGAAGTTCATGTATTATGATATGAATGTCAGGGTGAGTGACGTTTAAGAATAATTCAAGGACAATATACATTTTTTCCAAACCATTGATATCACACATCACGTATCTTACAAGCATGATTGTGATGAGCTGCTGTTGCATCTCCCTGAGTATGGTAACAATGCCATGCACAACGGAAACCAGAATGTCGGGAGTCATGGTGATGTCCATAGATCACCAAGTTTCCTTCCTGGTTCCGCTCAGTCTTGATTCTTGGTCACAGCTGTTCAGCCTCACAGCAGCATGGAACAGTCCCCTGGAGGACAGTGGTAGCTGCTCTGGAGGTAAATTGATCAGGACTAGGACACAGGTAACCAAAATGGTAGGGATGAACTCTGAACTTTTATTGCTCTCTACTTTCAAATGGTAAATTTCTTATGTACTCACTACTATACGGCCATTGCTGCTTCTCTCTCTCTCTCTCTCTCTCTCTCTCTCTCTCTCTCTCTCTGCTTTTTTGTAGTTTTTTACTGAGATATCAGACTGATTAATTTTTGGTAATTCTTTTTTTTGGTGGTAATTTCTTGGTAGCATCCTGATCATGTTGGTCCTAAGACAAATGGATCAGAACAAGCTTTTTGCAGACTTACTCACCACAGAAATAGAATGTCATGGCATGTCAGCTTTAAAAGTCTGTGAAGTTTTATTTTTACAACAAAGTTTGGATCTTTTCTATGATATATTTGTTATGAGACCATTTCCCCCTCCAATGCTTCCTGACAGTAATCCCTTAGCCCTAAAGGCATTCTGATGGATCTAAAAAGAATATTTGCTGGGGACCTAAGGCCCACTGGTGGGTAATTAGTCAGCCCTTTACAGGGGAGTCACGGGGAGGAGGCAGACCAGTCAAGGAGCAGCCAGGCAGTGATGATGCATACAATTTCCCTCTAGTTCCTGAAGCCTTCCCCCCACCCAACTATCATAGACCCAACTCTGCATTACAAATCCAGATGGACTGGAGAAGGTACACTAGTATAGAGGGGAGCTGGAGATATGGGGAAACCAAGATGGATGAGCCCCTTCGGGCCAGTGGTTAGATTGGAGATGCTGGAAGGGTAGAGAGAAGGTGGGGTAGAGAGATGGAACCAACTGCAAGGATATACACACAAGCTCCTATTTGAATGACGGGCATCAAAGGAGTGGGTTGGGGGAGAGGTCAGGCAGTGTACGATATGACAAAACAATAACAATGTATAAAGTATTGAGGGTTGGTGGGGAGGAGAGAGCAGGGGAAGAGGGGAAGGGATGGAAAAGGCAATACTAGGAGCTTAAGGGAAAATGTGGATGATTGGAAAATGATAATAGAAGTGGACATGTGAGGGTGCTTGACACAGTATGTTTATTTATGTATTGTAAAAAATTATGTATAAGCCCCCAATAAAATGAATTAAAAAAAGAACATTTGCTTTGGGTCAATATGCTGTGCAAGACCTCTTTAAAGTGTTGAACTCAAGGATGTGACTTAGGGGGACCTGACTCAGCTGCTTCATATGCTTGTGCAACTTGGACATGAAATAAATATTACCAAAAATGACTTGATGTGTTTGAATTATGGTGCTGTCAAAGATCATCAAAAGTGCCATTGGTTGTTAAAAGGACAAATTGATCTGACTTGAAAGAAGTACAACCAGAGTACTCCTTAGAGGCAAGGATGGCAAGACTTCATCTGACATACTTTGGACATATTGTCAGGCGAGATCATTCTCTGCAGAAGGAGGAGCCTTCAACAAGAGGTTTGACACAGGAGCAGCAACAATGAGTTCAAGCATAAGAACAATTGTGAGGATGAAGCAAGGGCTGGCCTTGTCTCATTCTGTAATGCTTAGGGTCACTGTGAGTCAACTCCGACTGTGGCACTCATGTGCTTATGTTAATTTCATGATTGAGAAATAGGGGTGGAGTCTAGCCTGTTAATCTGAAGATAGCCATTGAGTAGCCAATGAGGCCTCTGTATGGCTTTCTCCTGAGACTTCTGGGAAATCTCGCAATATTTCCCTCGTAGAGATGAGATGCTATCTTCCTAGTTGTTGAGAGTTAGTCTGAGAGATGATGAATCACAGACAAGACAAGATAACAACGTCTGAGGAGCCAGAGAAGAAGCCATATGACTTTGCCCTGATGGAGCCAGACCTCTGAAGCTGGTGAGGCCACATGGAGACCCCTGTCAGTGATGAGCTGCTTCTGTCACCACTGGATGCTATTGATGGACTCTGAGTCCTGGAAGCAAGGAGCCATGGGGAAGGCCTTGCGAGTGCCAGGATTCTGCACCCACTGACCTGTGACTTCATGAGTTGGTAGAAGACATTATAGACTGGTATCGGGCAGCTAATAACGGACTTATGACTTTGAACTGGACTGGGTTGGGATGCTTTTTCAGTGTTCTGTACCTTTTGTATATAAACCCTTTCCTTATATCCATATGCGTGTCTATGAAATTTGTTCCCCTAATCTACCCGGACTAGCACACCAGATTATAAGACCGAATGGTACTTATAATAAAAAGAGTTTATTATATATAATTTTCTTACTTTAGGTTAATCTATTTTTAGCAAATACCATAAATAGAGATGTTATCATCTTCCTTATAGCTAGTTATTTGGGTCCATAATAAGTATTTCCTTAGGCTAAATGCCTTGGCACTGAGTTGTTTGTTCAAAGGGTATATATTATATTTTTAAAAAATAAGTTATCTTCTCACCATAGTTAATGAGTCTTTTCCTATCTTTGAACCATCATGAATTATAAATCCTTTCAAATTTCTTTTTGACATTGTCTTAATCATAATAAGGGGCTGAGCCCCAGTAGCATAGTGGTTGAGTGTGGGACCGCGGCCCATTGGCTTGGCAGTTCAAATCCAACAGCAGCTCTCCAGGAACAAGGCTGGGCCTCCCACTCCCACCAGAAGGCAGTGATGCCCCCCTCAAAAAAAACCCCAAAAGTAGTCATAATGAAACAGAAATAGACACCATGGCTGTTGCGTTGATTCTACCATTTGGCAGACAAGCCCATGTCTGTCAGTGGAATATAGGGCTAACTTGTGGGGAAGTAGATCACCTGACATTTCTTCTATTTATTATGCTAGCTAGGAGTCATATGAATTAACCAACTTCACTACCTAGAGACTATAAACATGCCAGTTATGCAAACCAATTAGATTGGAAAATGCATGGTCATACAAGAACTATAACTTTATCATAGTCAAAAGTAGGTTTATGAGTAAGAGAAAATAGATTTATATTTCACATATGGAAAAATTTAGATTTCAAATAATTTAATAAATTATTCAATGACACTTTGCTTGTAGGCACCAAATTAGTCTAGAATTTGTTTTCTACTGTAGTATGTGATCTCTCAAATATTACTTGACTGGAGAGATGAATTACCTTTGGTCATGTTTGACACACAACAGTTCAATTTCATGGAACACTTTAAACTACTTGAACTTGAGTCTGTTCCGCATTATCTTATATTTGCTATGATTGTAAGCACTTTAGCAACCAAGAATGATGCTTTAGACTTGAGAGCAAATATAGACTCTTGATAGCATAGAACCTCTTATTTGAAATGAAATATCTAGAATAAGCAGTTGACTCTACTATCAACTCAGGGGTTATTTTTTCCAGATAAAATACCACTTTGATAATTTTCACAAATATTTTAAAGCAGTGGTTTTCCAAACACCATATAATGGCATCCATTGCTGTCAGCCTCAAGTGGAAAATAGAAGTAAATAGCATTTTATCCCAGCTGGTAGAAAATATATACCAGCATACCATGCTGACTTTTAAAATTCCTGGACACTAGAGAAGGAGAATGGTTTCAGTGTTTAAGGAAGTTAGCTTTTAGTTCTAGATTACAAATTAATTTCTCTCTCATATATGTTATTATATATAATAATTTTTCCTTTAAAATTCTATTAGTATTACATAATATCTTTCTTACACTGAGTATAATAATAGTAAAAATCATGTTTACCTTCAATGAACTTTAATTTGTATATCCTCAAAAGCAATGAATAATATTTAAATCCAAACCTAAAGAACAAATTATTGGAGTTTTAATTTTTGTTGATAACTTGTGTTTGTTTTTGTTATCTTGAGATGATATTGATATTTTAACCCATCAGGTTAAATGGGCTCCTGATGGAAGCAGTGCGGTTGCAACTGTACAGGTGTCCACCTGGGGGCAGCGCATATGACATCTGAGATTCCCACTGTAGAGACTTGGAATGGTAGAACATATATGTCCCAAGGATCTAAAAACAAACTCATTATGAGCCCAGTGGTGTAATGAGTAGTTAGGGGCGGGGCTTCTAACTGCAAGGTCAACTTTTCAAAACACCTAGCTGCCCAAAAGGAGAAAGTTGTCTTTCTGCTGGAGTAAAGATTTAACAGCCTTATAAACCCAGCTGCAGGGCAATTCTACCTTGTCCTGTAAGGTTGCTTTGAATGCTCAGAATCAATATGATGGCAGTGAGAATGTTTTAAAGAGTTTTAACAAATATTAATATTTGTATCAAAGATACTTTAAAGGAATAAAAAATGTCTGAAGCTTTACTTTTTTTTTTAATTGCCATACATTCACATACTTTTTTAGAAGATTGGATTATATCTTTCCATGCTAAGGCTAAAAAACTCACTTAGAGATGTCTACCACTAATACAGGGGCAGGGGGGATCAATATGATTATAGATAGTGTTTGCTATACCTATTTTGTCTTTAACTTGCAGGGAGATCACCTGACATTTTACTATCTTTTTTTTTTGGGGGGGGGGGGAGCTCACTGCCCTCTGGTGGTGGGAGTAGGAGGCCCAGCCTTGCTGCTGGATTTGAACCTCCAACCCAGTGGGTCGCAGTCCATGCACAACCACTATGCCACCGGGCCTCAGCCCCCCGACATTTTGCTTTCTTAAAAAATTTTTTTCTTTACATTTTTATCTTTTAAGTATTTATTTATCTTCAAATAACAACCACTCTAGAGGGTAGTGATTTAAATATCAGACTGTGGAATCCTCCAAATATGTAGGAAAGTTGGCTTTTTATATACTTACATAAAAATATTTAACTTCCCTTCATCTACCAAAGATGGCTTGGAGGGTTCCATCACTAATGTTAAACACCATTTAATTTATGGACCTTGATAGACAAAATACAGCACTGTGGTTAAAAGCATGAGCTTTGCTGATACTGGGCTGCTAGACTTCAATCCAAGGAATACCATGAATTATCTGTGCGTCTTTGGTGCGATGATAGCAACCTCAGTCCCCTTGTTGGTAAATTGGGTTTCCAATAATCCCTACCAGAATGAGTCAGTGTGAAACTAACCAGAGTTCATACATGTAAAGTGCATGCCCTGGTGGTGTAATGGTTGCACATTAGGTTGCTATTCTCAAGACCAGCCCCTCCATGGCAGAAAGAAAGGACTTTCTTTCTGTTTACTCCATAAACAGTTGCAATTTTGAAAATCCACAGCAGCAGTTTTGCCCTGCCCTGCAGAGTCACAATAAGTCAGTATCTATTCGATGTCAGTGACTTTGACTTGATCATCTAGATCACATATACAAAGTGTCATACGTAAGTTTAATGTATCGTTTGAGATATACCATAGTAAGTTCACAAAATAGTGCTGTTTTCATATAATATGCAAACAGAGATACAAACTTGGGTGGCTGTCTATGATATTAAGTTCAATTGTAGTTATTATTACATGCCTTTGATTTGGCTTCAAATAAAAGAACAAAATGCTCACCAGTCCTGCATTTCACAGTCATGGCTATTTGAAGGATCTTTGCAGCCATTGTTTGGGTCTCTCTTCTGCAGGACCTGCCATTTTCCACTGACCCGCTTCTTAATCAAGTATGGGCTCTTTCGCATTATCTGTCTACTTTTCTAAGGAGCATTGGGGATGGCTTTCTTCCAAGCCTGACTGTTTGTTCTTCTCTTAGTCTGTGGGGTATTCAACATTTTTTGCCAATACTGCAATTAAAATGTCTATGAAAGGAATTAAGTTAGTGACTGGGAAATACACAACCAAGATATTGCTTATGCCATTAAACACCTCCCAGTTTGTGGGAGGAGGGTGGAAGGGTAGCATGGATGCCATGATTTCAGTAAGACTCTTCAAGTGTCAAGCTGCTCTCTTCTCCCTCTCTCATCCTCAGCACTCCCATACTCCCATGATTGCATGTTAACTCACCAGCACCAAGATTGCCAACACCCTTGTTTCCAGTGCAGTGCTCTACAAATCCAACCCCATTAATCCTTCTGTTCTCTGACTATTGAAAATCAGTTGATATGTTGGTTTATCCTAGTTAGGAATCCCACCAATGACCCCATTTTTGTCCTTGTAGAGAAGAAATTCTAGCATTTGCTGAACACAGTGTTCTTCTCCACATCTTGGCTAAAAGAAAACTCTAGTTAACTCACTTGTTCTGAGACTGCACCTCTGCAAACTAGCACAAAACATTGGGGTGATTGGAAGACAACCAAAGTGGGTTATAAATTCTGCTCTCCGATTTCCCATTACACAATGATGCATCCCTGTCCCAAGTTCTTCTTTCATGCTCCTCACTTCTCTGGCTCCATTTTCATAGCCAGAAAATGATTTGATATTCTTTCCTCAATGCTCTAGCATGCTTTCCCTTATAGGTTTTTTTTTTTCTGTTAATTGGCATGTATCTTACTTCACTTACATAATAGACATGTTTGGGAAAGAATTTTCAGTAGTTTCTTCATCTAGCCATTCACTCCTTACTTCCATCCCTTCCATGTCCTCTCTTTTCTTTTTTTTAATCAATCATTTAATTGGGGGCTCATAGGGCCCTTATAATAATACAGACATACAGAGGGTGAAGCACATTTGTACATACCGCATGTTGCCATCATCATTTTCAAAACATTGTCTTTCTCCTTGAGCCCTTAGTATCAACTCCTCATTTTCCCCTCCCTCCTGTACTGTCTCTCCCACAAACTCTTGATAATTTATAAATTATTATTAGTTTTCCATGTCTTACACTGACTTATGTCTCCGTTCACCCACTTTTTGTTATTCATACCCCTGGGAGGGGGTTATATGTTGAGCATCATGATGGGTTTCCCTTTTCTCCCCACACCTTCCCCTTACCCTCCTGGTATCGCTACTCTCATTATTGATCCTGAGGGATTTTTCTGTCCTGGATTCCCTTTATTTCCAGCTCTCATCTGTGCCAATGTACTTGCTCTGATCTAGTCAGATTTGTAAAGTCAAAGTAGGGTAATGATAGTGTGGGGGGAAAGCATGAGAGAACTAGAGGAAAGTTTTATTTCCATTGGTGCTATGCTGCACCCTGACTGGCTCATCTCTTCCTTGTGTTCCTTCTGCATGAGGATGTCCAATAGTCTACAGATAGGTTTTGAGTCTCCACTCTCCACTCCTCCTCATTCACATTTTTGTACTGGGTCTTTGATGCCGTATACCTGCTCCCATCAACACCTCATGATCACACAGGCTGGTGTGCTTCCTCCGCGTGGACTTTGTTGCTTATCAACTAGATGGCCAGTTGTTTATCTTCAAGCCTTTAAGGCCCCAGACACTGGTCATTCTTCCACTTCTCATTATGCCAATTAAAAACAAACAACTGAATATAAAATAGTTGTTATTGACCCTGATTCCTAG
>PVJH01012280.1:0-65116 GCA_004026705.1 Nesogale talazaci
TTTTCATAAAACTTCTAAGGAAATCAGTTGGGGAGCTTTGACATAATTAGTGCCCCGACGTTTTCAGGCTGGGTGTGAAGGACTTTATATACGTGCACTGTGGTTCATTGCCTTCACGTCGATTCTAGCGCAGGGTAACCACGTGGCTGCAGAGTGCAGCTGTTCCGCAGGGTTTTCAAGCCTGTGGCTTTTCAGACACAGATTGCCAGGCCAATCAGCTGACACGTTTCCAGGTGGGTTTCTGCTAACCTTTTGATTAGTAGTCTAGCAATTCATCATTTGTGCCCCCTGTGAATTCCTACTCTATACATCAGCTCACTTAATCCTCAGAACAACTCTGTGATATTAAGTGTCATTTCTGAGGAAACCAAGTACAAGAGTTTAAAGAACTTGCTCTAAGCCTGGACACTTAGGAAAAGATGAGTACACAATGTCTGGCTAGAATATCTGGCTCCAGGGTCTGGTATATAATGATCACGGTCTCCTGTACCTCTGAAAATGCATTATGATTTTAAGGGGGAATGGCACTTATTTTCTGCTCTCCATGTATGTCTAAAATTGGTAACATCTGGGAGCAAGAGATAGGGAGTTTCAGGTGGCTAAGGAGAGCCCAGAAGCAGTAGAGCATCGGCCCTCCCTCTCCAGTTTCAGACCTCCTCTTTTGGTCCTCTAGCTCCAGGTTACCTTAACACAATAAATAAACTTGGGATAAACTTGGGATCTGTCCACAATGTGGACAACACCGTGTCGTTCATTCTCTAACTCTCCAGACCCTGGTATTGGTCTTCCCTGCCTTCCCCCATCACTCTAATCAGACCAATTGTTGTTCATCCTGAAAGACTTATCCACTACTTTATGAAAGCCTTTCACAATCTACCCAAGGACTGATCTTCCTACCTTTCTATCAAGAAACTCCCTCCCACCCCTTGTCAGTGGTGTCCCGCTTAAAATCTAGTCACTTTAAATATACATACTTTATTAATACTTCCACTCATTTGTTGGACACATTTTATACTGTTGTTTACCACCACTTCACAGGTGGAAGGTTTTGCATTCTGTTTCTATCAAAGTTTTTGGTCCAGGGAAACCCCATGAGAGAGTTGTACTCCCCCCTATAGAGTCACTCTCAGTCAGAATGGACTCAGGGGCAACGGGTTTGCTTTGGGTTTTGTAACCAGGCCCTGCTCGATGCACTGAAGAACTTAGACCCAATATCTGACATCTTAAGTGTGGTGCACTCCTGAATACATAATAGATGTTCATAGCCACCCTGGACTTAACGAATTAGAATATTCCAGGATGAGATCCAAGAATCAGAACTTTTAGCAAGCTTTCCTCGTTTTGCTTAGCTGGTGCCACTCATTATTTAGGAATCTAGCTCACAAACCCAAGCAAGTTGGTCGCAGAAATAGAACTGTAATCCACATTATCTAGCTTCTACTCTAAAATTTTTTTATTTGAAGTACATGTACAGTATTCATAAATTTCTACAGTGAATTTCCAGAGCATTTAATATTAGATTTGATTTGTTACTTCTAAACAAGAAGGAAATTCACAGGATTTCCAGAGCCCTTCCTGTAATTATAGAGTTTTTTTTTGTAGTAATTTCTATTACTACCATGTCCTCTGCTAATTAGGTCTTTCTCTTTGTTACAGCTTCACTTTTTTCTTTTTCTTTTCTTTTTTTTTTTTGTCATTTAGTAGATCATAGAACCAATTAAACTAACTATTCCTTCTTAAGTGAGGACATCTCACTGTGGTATACTGATCAGTGATTTTTTTCACATGAATTTCGTGATGTGAGCCAAGATTTCTTGGAAAAGAACTTTCCGTATGAGTGGTATAATTATCTGCCTTTTTAGCTAGACACCTTTCTCTCGGTCAGCATCTCCTAAAGGAGCAAAGTCTACAGCTTTATAGAATTGTGAAGGAGTTGAACTATATCCTGAAACAATCCAGTGACTAAATATACTTCATGAACTTGAAATCATGGGTGTTTTGTTCCATGATAGCTAATTACTAATAGAAAACATTTGCAGCAAAAATCAAAGTCTACTTGAAACTCACTTGTTTGCTTCCTCCAAAATTAAAGAAGTGAACAATTATTAGGGCTTACTGATCAGAGGTTATAGTTTTCTATGACCCTGATGCACGAGTAGATAAGCAGGAGTAGACAATGTATACTGTTAATTTTTGTGACCGAAGTACTGGTCACCTGAGTAGAAGCATCCTAAAGCTAAAGCTAAAGCTTTGCAAATTTGTAACTGTCATATTCAAGAAAAATCAATTGCATATCAACATATTTTCTTACATTTAAGTGTTTGCCATTCCCAATGTATTCTATAAACATTTTTTGCTTAAATTTTCAGATTTTAAAAAAAGAATAACTTCATTTCAAAAGCATGTACATCATTGACACATCTAGCAAGGAAGTAGCTTTTGGTGAACTACATAATACATATTGATGCAAGAATTGGACTTGTCTGTAATTCACAAGCAAATTTATTTTTCAATAGAACTTTTTTAACAATTAAATTTTTCAATTAGAACTTTTTGAACTATTAAAGTTCAATGGCAACTTGTTTTTGTTGAAATCTTTTCTATTGCCCCTTGGATCAGATTATTCTGATAACTTGGAATGCTATTACTTGTTCATCATAGGCTGCTCTTACCATTAATTTGTCAAATTATTTTCAAATTCAAATAATGGCATTTGAACTTTAATTAAACTTAACTCATTATATTTCCTGTAGATTTTTAAGTGGTTAATGATAAGGCTCACTATTTTTAACTTCTTATGCTGAATTGGATGAAGGTTTACAGAGCAAATCAGTTTCCCAGTCAAGAATTTATACATATTTTGCTTCTTGTCATTGATTATAATCCCCACAATGTAAGGTGTTAGAGTTCTGTTTTACTTTGCCACTTGATCTGTAGGTTTTCATTCATATCCATTGCCATGACTACGCAAAACTCAGAAAATTCATGATTAAAGGGTTTATTAAGGAAATTAACTAATACCAGTGAGAACTGCTCAGGGTTGAGTTGTTTATCAGGACATATTACAAAATTTTGTCACTTTTGTCAGCAAACACTCAAGGGGTAGCACTCTCTGCTATAAGCTTCAACCAAAGGCATTCAGCATTAAGTACTAGGGGCCAGCTAACCCAGCTCCTTGAATTAAGTATCCAGAGGCACCCCACTCTATCAGCCGGCCTCCAGCACAAAAGCACACAGCTTTACTTGCCCCATGGGTTTTGAAGTCCATCACTGTCCCATGCCCTGACTCCTGGTTCTGCTGCTGCTTTTTTCATGGGATAGTTGTCTGCAGGCTCAAAGAGATTTACTGATGGGGTTCTCAGGTTCTGAGGATGAACTCCCCTCCTGACGCTTGTTACCAGTGAGAAGTCTCCTGCTTCTCCAAGGGCTCATTTTAGACACAGTAGGATGGCACTCCAAGGAGTCCTGTTTATAGTTTCTTGTAGGTGAATCCTATTAATATCTTCCCCCATCTTCTTACCAGACCCATTCAGGGAAAGGTCGTTTGGTGGGAGTTAGAGACTTTGGCTGGAAGAGCCACATTAAATAACAAACTGTCCTTGTGACATCCTCTCTCCCACTTTGTCTCTGTGTGTGCTACTTTCATTCTTCTTTCCTACTGAGAAGCCCTGGTGGTGTAGTGGTTACAAGTTGGGCTTTTAAATACAAGATCGATAGTTTGAAACCACCAGCTGCTTCTCCGAAAAATGAGGCTCTCTACTCCTGTAAAGAGTGACAGAAACCTATAGTTTGTTAGGTCCCACCCTGTCTCACAGGATCACCATAAATCAGCATCCACCTGGTGGTAGTGAGTGACTCTTTCGTTATTAAACCCTCCCTACCTTCTAAAAGTTGTCCTTGAGAAAATGCTGCCCTTTTGATCTCAAATATTGATTGTATTAAAGAGTACGTATGTACCTCTCAAGTGATTGTGTGCTGTACTGAGTAGGAGTTCTGGTGTAAGCAATCACAGATGGAGCTGCTAACCTCCAGCTCAGTGGTTCAAACCCATGGGTTGTTTCTTCAGAGGGCTATCTACTCCTGTGAAGATTTACAGTCTAGGGAATCTCGGGGGTATGGGGGGACAGTTCTGCTCTGTTCTGTGGGGTCTCTGGAAGTCAGAACCCTCTTGCCAGCTGTGGATTGGGTTTGGTATTGTTTGTCTACAAGCTGTGCTAGGAGGAGAAGTTCAATACCAGGCCTGAAGGTTGACTAAGTCTCAGGTCTCGGGGGTTTTGCCCGTCTCCATGTGGTTGGGTTTGCTTTTTTTTTTAGGATCCTGGGTTTTGTTCCACATTTTTCTCCCACTTTGTCCCTTTCAGAGTCATTGAAAGGGATCACCATCTAGTTCTTCTGGCTCAGATCATGGAGTCTAAGGTTCATGTGGCTTGTTAGCCCTTTAAACTAATGGTTTATATGCATCTTTGATTTTCCTTACTCTGCTCCAGATGGAGAGAGACCCACAGTTTCACCTTATATGGCTACTTACAGCTTTTAAGACCTAGTCTGCGCAGCACCCTATTAAAAAAGAATAACTGTAGTATACAAATAAGTATAAGGGGCTTTAAAATATTCATGGAATATTCCATTATCTTTTAGTTCTATTTTTCCATGAATTTTTTTGGGAGGGGCATCACTGCCTCTGGTGGTCGTGAGCGCTACCCAACGCTGCTCCTGAGAGCCGCCGCTGGATTTGAACTGCCAAGCCCGCGGGCCGCAGTCCCACACTCAACCACTTACACCACCAGGGCTCAGCCCTCCATGAATTTTTGGAAGCACGCTTATACATATTTATCCCCAAATCAGCTGTCATTAAATCAATTCTAACTTAAAACTACCCCTACATAAGGCTTCAAAAACTACAAATCTTTTGGGAGCAGAAATAATTGAAGACAGTGTGAAATTATAACCTATTTTTCAGTATGTTCAAGGTTAATTAAATAATTTTTCTGGCAAATTATCTAATTAGATATAAAACTGAACCTGCAGTGAGCCCCATTTTATATCTTTATTAATCATTTTATGCATGCTGTGTATTCATTTTAAAATGTATTAAATGTAATATAACCTTGGTATTTTAAGAACCAAATTGTGATTTAATTATCAGAATTTTTAATAATTTAAGTAAACTCTGATAGCTTGTCTTACTGAGTGAACCAACTCTCTTCCTTGTGTGTTTTTGTCAACATGAAGATAAAGAAAGGACTATCCACTAGGGATTAGGACTATCCACTAGGGATTTGAATATGTTCTGTTTGGATAATGTTGCATGATTGACACTAATAGAATCCAGGGAGAGTGTTTAACATCTTCATTTTTGTGTGTGTGTGTGTGTGTGTGTGTGTGAGAGAGAGAGAGAGAGAGAGAGAGAGAGAGATCATATAATTCGTAACAGCTTTCTTATACTTCCAAGAAGCATGGTGAGTAACAGTGAGGTTGTTTACCCAATTTAATTGTCCCAAACCCTCTCTGACTTACTCTCTTCAATAGATTTCTGCTCTAGTATATCTTAGTAACTCTAATCTCAGATGCACATCAGTCTTATTTTTTAAAATAAAACTGGTTGCTTTTGCTATTACCATCACCATCATTTTCAGTTAGATTTTATACCACTTAATTAATGCTGCAATTGACATTATTTTTGTGACATATAACTTTGATATTTGACCTTTAGAATTTTGTACCCGTGACCTTTTGAAATATTTACATATTAAGGAGTCATTATAAGGAGACTGTAAGTTAAAGAATGTTAAAATGTGCTCATTAGAGACACCGTATGGGTATTTCCACAGTTGACTGCATGTTGTTATCACATGATGAGCCTGGGCCCCGTGCAGACCAATTAAGTTCCACTTTGCACTGCTAGTAAAGCTTCCTGGTGAATCTAATGTGCAGTTGGTCTTTAAAACTCTTGCTGTGTTTAGATTCACATGAGAGTCTTCTGAAAAGTTCATAATGCAAATAGTTGGGCCCTGTCTCCAGGAAAACTATTTTATCTGAGACTATGAAAGTTGCCCCAAGTGATTCAAGGAAATAGCCAGGGTTTGGGGATGAATGATCTCATTAAAAGCAAACTGAATAAAAATCAGGAAGTTGGGATTCTGATCTTAAATAGTTCAGGTAAATTACTGAGCGTATTTTAGCTTCCTTTACACAATGGAAAGGAGCTCTAGTGGCCTAGTGGGTCACGCCTTGGGCTGCTAACCATATGGTCAACAAAATGAAGCCACCAGCCACTCTTCTGGAGGAAGAGGAGACTTTCTGTTCCCGTAAAGATTTACAGCCCCAGGAACCCGCAGAGACAGCTCTACTCTATAGACCCATTCTTAGTCAGAATCAAGTGTATGGCAGTGAGTTTGGTTTTTTGGCTTTATGAGCTGGAAGAGTATGGGTGGCTGTGTCAGGGGAGTATTGTAGTGCTAGCTACCATGTCAAAGATTTGAAACCACCAGCTGCTCTTCAGGAGAAAGATGAGGTTATGTGCTCCCATACAGATTGACACCCTTGAAAGCTGTACATAGGGTCACTGTGAGTTTGGATTGACTCAACGGCAGTAAGTTTGATTTGGTTATAAAATAGTGGTATTAATGATGGCTTACAAACTCACATTATCATCTTTGGTTTTGATCTTAGTCTGAGTCTTCTTGTCTTCCTTTTGATTTTTACTTGTGTTTTGCTAAAAATTAAAGAATGAACGAGGATGAAAATGATAATGATAATTTTTATATTCAGTGGGGTTGTTTACCTAACAGACCAGATGAAGCAGTTTACACTTTCACAGGGGTCACCCAATTCATAACAGTGGCAAAATTACAGTTATGAAGTAGCAATGAAAATAATTTTATGGTTGGGGTCACCACAACATGAGGAACTATATTAAAGGGCCATGGCATTAGGAAGGTTGAGTACTACTGGTCTAAAGAAACAAGCAGAATTTTTGTCCTCCTGTATCTCCCAACGAGAGTCAGGGAAATGTGTAGATAAACCGCAGTGAGGTGAATACTGTGGTATGGGGCTACAGGGTGCTCTTAAAAAGCATTAGGGGGGGGGGGGGCTGAGTCCCGGTGGCGTAGTGGTTGTGTGCGGGACTGCGGCTCACTGGCTTGATGGTTCAAATCCAGCAGCAGCTCTCCAGGAGCAAGACTGGGCCTCCCACTCCCACTCCCACTAGAGGGCAGTGATGCCCCCCCCAAAAAGAGCACTCGGGGAATTACTTAAGCTTATACCTAGAAAAAGTGTAGGAAGTAGCACGTAACATAGGCCTAAAAAAGGGGGAATAAGATAGCCAAGTGAAGGAATAAAAATTACTCCAAATATAGGCACATAGTCTAAGCCAAGGAATTCCCCCAAGAAGAGCACCTACATGTGTATCACTGCCCAAATACTGCCATTGAGATCATGTTGCCTCATAGCGACCCTGTGAGTTCCCAAGACTGTAAGTGTTGACGGGAGAAGAACGCGTCATCTGTCTCCCTTGGAGCTGTTGGTGGTATCAAACTTCCAACTAGGCAATTCTCAGCCCAACTCGTAACCACTGCCCCCAGGGCTCCTCTCAGGACTCTAAAGTGCTTTCTAAACATTTTATACCACTGACTCAGTGTGGGTTCTAGCATCTGAGTCACACCTCTCTTCCACTGACCAAACGTGGTGTCATGCGCTTGTATTTTACCTCCTGCCAGTGTCTTGGAGATGGGGATGATTTACCTATCCTTATAAATACATCTAGGCCCTGAGTTGTGAATGACACCCATTCCTCGGTGTGTCTTTAAGTCAAATTGGTAGGTAAGCCAGAACAGGTTCTTACCGTTCTTATTTTGCCTTGTCTTTCATGGCAGTGAATTTGATTTGGTTTAGTGCAAGAAAAGGCTCAAAATCTTTTCAGTGAGTTAAAAGCTGCATATACTGCAAGTAAATGCGATTGTGGTTCTGACCTTGTTGCTAGTAGGTATTGGTTCAATGGTTTCAGTCAGGAGAAATCTATATAACTTGAAAGGACTCAAATAATGTAATTCCAATAGTGTTTCCTGACATTCATAACTGAGGCTCCTAGTGTGTTTATATAGTTACTTGTGTATACTAAGCAGTCTTCACAATGCCTGGTACATAGATTTGATGACTACTTAAAGGTCTCAAAGGATTCATGGAAAAAATGGAATTAAAAAATACTGGAATTTTCGACTGAGCCCCGGTGGCGTAAGTGGTTGAGTGTGGGACTGCAGCTTGGTGGTTCAAATTCAGTGGCGGCTCTCAGGAACGGCACTGGGTATCACCCACGACCACCAGAGGCAGTGATGCCCCCCCCAAAAAAAAATACTGTCATTTTCCTAAAAACTTGAGGTCCCCTTGTACATGCCCCAAATGCAAATTTATTTCTCTCATTTTTCTTCCTATTTCTGAAAAGTTCATGTCACTCAGATGTCACTGATATCTAAGAATTGCAGACTACATATATACCTCCAGTCAGCACTTTATTTGTAAAATAAAGTAAGCAGTGGGAACAAAATTTTAATCATTCATGTCTAAATAGAGGGATCCCATTCTTCAATCACATTTAATTCAACACTGATGGAGGTCTGGTGGCATCGTAGGTTACATACCAGCCTGCTAGCTAACCACAAATTCAGCAAGTTAAAACCACCAGCTGCTCTACTGGGAGAAAGACAGGCTTTCCACTCCCATAAAGAGTTACGGTCTTGGAAACCGAATGGGGCAGTTCATACCTGTCCTATGGGGTCGCTGTGAGTCAGTTGACTCAATGTCAGTGAGATTCACAATTGTAATTTACTAGTTATGAAAAAAATTGACATGAATTGGTTAGGAAAAGAGCATATAATAAAACTGGGTTGAAGAAGCGTGGAAATTCTTTACTTTTTGTATGGTTTATATTATATTGGTGAATTAATAATGAACATAAGGTAGGACATAACTCAGAGGATTCCTGCTTAAATTAATTTATATAGAAGCCTGTTGTGAAGTTCCAGGAAATCTTTAAAAAATAAAGAAAAAGTTGTGCACGCTTTCCAGTGCTGCAATCCTGCCCTCTAGTGAGCAACCAGAAGCAGAACCCAAGCACCAGAACACCGCAGCCTTGGACTAGTTCCTCCCTTAAACTGCACTCCTTAGCCATTTAAAAAAACTGAACTCTCAAGTATCTACCATCTGAGAAACAGAATAACTTAAAGGAGCACTGACTGCTGTGTCGCAATATTTTTGCTGTGGAAACTGTATGAGCAGTACCCAGAATACAAATTTCTTTTCTATGTCTTTGAGAATTTGCAGCTAAGTCAGACCATATGGTTCTTATTTAGCTTTCCTCCAGTCTAATGTGCGAAGAGGCTCAAAGTCTCTTTTGGTGATTTAAAAGCCGTCATATGCGCCAACTAAAGGTAATTTTGATAAAAAGAATTTTTGGTAGAAGGGGTTGGTTGAATCGTTTCAAAGTGAGCGTATGTTTACTTAATATTTAAGAGTACATAAGAGTTGTCTGTAAGTCAGAGGTACAGGGACTGCTTGTCCAAGGGGTTTTCAGAAAGTTTATGGAAATTTGCAGTTAAAAATGGTGGCGTTTCCCCCATAAACTTTTTGAAGTCCTCTTGTATTGAAGTGCAGTTGACATTTTGCTGCTCTGTACTTACATAGTGTTTATTACTTTGACTTTCTTTCTGTAGAAACACAAATTACTTCACAGCCCAAAGAAGTAAAGAATTAATGGAAGAGCAGTCAAAGGCATACTGTCCTGGCTGCTCATTGTATAAAGCAGGCGACACAAACAGTGGACGGCTTTTAAGCAATGGTTTTATTATTAAGCATATTGATGTTACACTTATAACCCCCTCAAATGATACATGTAGTAGAGCACATCACTTCTGTAATGTTTGTGCCCCAAATACAAAACCCGAATTGAACTAATAGGAAACCTTAGCCTAACTTCAAATGAGAAATATTAAAAAACTGACCAGACCTCTTCAAAAGTGTCAAAGTCATAAAGAAAAAGAGTGGGCACCATCTCAGATTAACTGAGATGAAAGAGACATGATGAATTAATTCATTGTATGAGCTAGAATTGGAAGTTTGTTTGTTTCAGACATTTATTTTGCTCATGGGCCAGGAATTAGGAAGAACTCAGCTGATTATTTCATATCTGATCCACATGTAACTAGAGCTGAAGTTTATTTCTAATATAATTCTTTTAATCATGTTTCTGATTCCTTGGCCTTTCCCTCCCCCCCCACCCTTCCATATAAAGTCTCATCACCCCCTTCATTGGTATGTGACTTCTAGAGTGTGGGGAACTAAGTATAACTCATTTTTTGTGTTTGTATTTATTTTTATTATAAAGTCTTCCAAGATTGAATGCTTCAAGAGGTAGGGTGCTTGGAAGTTACCAGTCTGTTAAGGTCTGGACATCACTTTACCACATTCTCTTGATCAAATCAGCAGCAAAACCACCACCTCTTAAAAATGACAGCTATTTGAACAAAGTCACTGAATTAGCAATAGAGTTAGAATTGGTAAACTGGGGAAAAAAAAGCATGTTTATTTTTGTCTGGAAGACCTGAAATACAGTCCAACTTTGCCACTTTTTAATAGTGCTATCTATGCCTCTGACCCTCAGTTTCCTTATTTTTAAAATAATAAACTAGAACATGGACTACATAAGTAGGGATGCAATTAATGAAAAATATGTATAAGATGCAGATTCCTTCCTGGTAGGTAATAAATATGCCTAGTAGGGGTTTCTACCAATAATTGACTACTCTCATTTCATCTTTATATGATTTTAACATGCTCTTTCGCTTCCTGGGATGAGATGGTCCATTTTCACTGGGTCAGACTCGGAGCTCCATGTCATTGATTCTAGCTGTATTTGTCTCTGGTCCATCCCCATGTACTTGGCCTATTCCTGACTTGATACTCCTTGATACTGCCTTCCTAGGATTTCCATTTCAACATTTCTGCATTTCCTTTTCTTTTTGCTCTCTGAGGACCCGGCTGCTGATGTGCATTGGCCCTTCTTGACACCACTTTTCAGCATTTGTTCTCTTAGCTGTCAGCAAAGTTTTTGACAGCTTCTCACACAATCTGTCAGCTCCCTCTGAGCCACGATTGCCTGCTCATCAGAGCCAGGATGTTCAGTGTCTTTGTTTCCCTGAGTGCTCTGCTGTCAGCCTTTCTTGATGCAGGAAGGTGGGTGCTTTGTTGTGGGCCTACCCCGGATCACCTCGATCTACACTTTGGAGCAATTATTCAATTTGGGGCAATTACTTGTAGGTGTTCTCTAAAGCAAGACTGTGACTAAAGTTTGAAACTGCAAGACTGTGACAGAAATTTGGAACTGCAGTGTCCCAGTCAGTTAAGGAACTACTTCTTCATGCACACAAGGCTGAATTCCATCTGTTGTCACTGGAGGAAGGTAGTGGCCCTTTGCACAGCAAACTGGGCTCTTGTTGCCGGACATCCTGCAAACAGCCAGCCATTGGTGTTCAGTATAAAGACAAAAAATGGAATTTGACTTTGGTAGTAGTCACTCACCTCTTTGTTGCTGTTCTGTCTCTGCTCTCACAGTGTACTTGCCTTGAAACAGAAGGAACCATTTTGTCCCTTAGAAATTGGAAGACACATGAAATAATTTTCAAGTAAGAGATTTATGCATTCACCCACTTACTCTTTAAAATTTTTTTTTATTAGGGGCTCGTACAACTCATCACAATCTATACATACATCCATTGTGTCAAACACTTTTGTACATTTGTTGCCATCATCATTCTCAAAAGATTTGCTTTCTGCTTGAGCCCTTCGTATCAGGTCCTCACTTTTCCCTCCCTCCTCATTCTCCCCTCATAAATTATCCCTTGATCATTTAGAAATTATTTTTATTTTGTCATATCTTACACTGTCCAGCATTTCCCCTCACCCGCTTTTCTGTTGTCTTATACCCCAGGGAGGAGGTTATATGTAGATCCTTGTAATCAGTATCCCCCTTTCTACCCCACCATCCCTCCACCCTCCCGGTATTGCCACTCTCACCACTCTTCCTGAAGGGATCATCTGTCCTGAATTCCCTGTGTTTCTAGTTCCTATCCATACCAGTGTACATCCTCTGATATAGCCAGATTTATAAGGTAGAATTGAGACCATGATAGTGGGGGTAGGGTCAGGGTCGGCGGGGTGGGGGGGGGTGGGCGGAGAGGGGAAGAAACATTGAAGAACTAGAGGAAAGTTGTATGTTTCATCATTGCTATACTGCACCCTGACTGGCTTGTCTCTTCCCTGTGACCCTTCTGTAAGAGGATGTCCAGTTGCCTACAAATGGGCTTTGGATCCCCAATCTGCACTCCCCCTCATTCACAATGATATGATTTTTAGTTCTTTGATGCCTGATCCCTTCAACACCTCATGATCACACAGACTGTATGTTTCAAGATGGCTGCTTGTTTACCTTCAACTTTTAAGACTCCAGATGCTCTATCTTTTGATAACCAGGCACCATCAGCTTTCTTCACCACATTTCCTTATGTACCCATTTGTCTTCAGGGATCGTATTGGGAAGGTGAGCACACAATGATATGATTTTTTTATTCTTTAATGCCTGATCCCCTCAGCACCTCGTGGTCACACGTGCTTCTTTCAAGTCATCTACTTACTCTTTGAGCCATCTTCTCTTATTTAATGGCTAAACATATGACTTCTAAAATTAAGCTATTTAGATTGAAATTGTGCATCTGCCATTTGATGGCTGTATGATCTGGGGCATTTATTTTGCTGTACTTGTCTATAAAATTGAACTTAAGGTTGTTGTGGGGATTGATAAAAACACACTTTTAACATAATTCAATCTTGGCACATAGAAAATATTCTCTGTGGATTGGTTTCTATTTATTATCTTTCTCTTAGAGTTAAACTCTACTATAATAGTGTAATAAATAAATAGTAAATGCCTTCAACAAGTAAATAGCAAGTGGCTATAGCAGCACATTTACCTGTTGCTCTTAATCTTTTAACACTTTTTAACACTTTGAGTTCTATGAAGCACACTTATTTATCTCAGCACCAAGTGAATTGTTAGAAATTAATATTCCTGAAAGTAGGAGGCCTCTTTTCCTTTTAAAAGTGGATTACAAAAATACACCCATGTCTCACTTACAGATACGATTAGGTTCCAAAGACCAGGTGTTTATACAAAAATAGGCATATGTGAAAATTACATCATTACTTAACTGCCAAAGTGCACCGTACCATAACTGTCAAATCACTGAGAATGGGGCCTAGCCAACAAGACTTATAATCTTAATCCTCATAGCCAACACTTCTCTTGCCTCACAGCTCAGCATTTGTTACTGCCAGACAGTGACATTAATGAACAAATAGTCAGTAGTCTTTTTTTATTATTGTCAGATGAAATATTTGAGTAGCAAGATAGTCAGTAAATGATTAGTACATGTATTTTTTGTTTGTTTGTTTTGGGGCATCACTGCCCTCCGGTGGTGGGAGTAGGAGGCCCAGCCTTGCTGCTGGATTTGACCCTCCATCCCAGTGGGCTGCAGTCCCATGCACAACCACTACGCCACCGGGGCTCAGCCAGTACATGTATTTTTTTCAGCTCAGTTAAGTAGATGTTGAATCATGAATGAATAGGTAGAAAATAAAGTTGTGGTTGACATAGAAAAGTAAAGGTTAATTTGCTATATTTGGGGAGTAAATCCTAGCTCCAATATAAGAACAATTAGTTCTTCTATCATAGTCCTGCTCTATAGTCGTCATTAGGAGTGTAACATAGAAGATAAAGGTCTATAGAAAAATGTAGCAAGGATTTAGACAGTGCTCAACTATCGGATAAAATAGCATCTGGCAGGGCTGAGCCCCGGTGGCGTAGTGGTTGTGTGCGGGACTGCAGCTCACAGGGTTGGTGGTTCAAATCCAGCAGCAGCTCTCTGGGAGCAAGGCTGGGCCTCCTACTCCCCCCAGGGGGCAGTGATGCCCACAAAAACAAAAATAGTATCTGGGGTCTTAAAGGCTTGTTTCCAAACAAGCAGCCATCTAAGTGAGATGTCAACTAAGTCAACATGGATGGAAGACACCATCATCAGTGACCGAATCTATATAATCTGAAATCAAATGTGGGACCAGTTTGAAAGCATAACTGTGAGAATCAGGTGAGCAGAGGTGATGAATGACAGTGGAAACCCAAGATTCATTTGTGGAACCACCTAGAAAATACACCTCTGGAGAACTCCCCCAATCTAAATTGAGAGATGGGAGGAAAGTGATCATTAAACTGAGTGCTTGGGAGAGAAAGGTATAGAAAATCAAAGGCATAAATCAGACCTGAACAGTTAAAACTTTGTCAGTAAATCCCCCGTTTGCAGACTGGATCAAATCTAGTTTCCAAAATTTTATGTATTTTTGGTTTATGTTGTTTGTATGAGTTTTGTTTGTTTATATTAGAGTGTATCTCAGAGGTTTTATCTCAGTGGAGGTTATACCCTCTTGATGCTGTGTTATGTGCTTTTCCATTTTTCAGCATATGAAATGCAGGATTAATGAATCTATAGTGACAAAAATTCTAATAAAACGCTCGGAGAAAACGGGACACAATGTCCAGGAGTCCATATAGCAAAAGAATGTTTGCAAACAGATTGTGGTAGCAATCTGTACAATCCTGTACAGTTCTACTTGATGTGATTAAAATATGGAATGATATGGATCACAACATAAAAAAACTGAACAGGAAAAAAGTGAAAGTTAAAATTGTTTGCTAGAGAGCTGTGCTAAGAACCAATGCTTACATTAATACTATTATCTTAAAATCAAGCTGTTTCTATGGTCGACTTTCTAACTGGCTAAATAAAATCAGGCTTATAGATGGTTCCCATAGCTTAATCCTATGCACGGTCACCATGTCAATTTGGGCTCCTGACTCTTAGCATCCCAGTATAAGATTTCTGAGACTGTAAATCTTTACAGAGCAGAAAGTGGAACAACTGATGGGTTTGAACTGCTGACCTTCTAGCCACCAGCCTAACACATAACCCTCAGTGCTTCCAAGGCTTCTTTCATACTTAATCACACCTCTCATTATATTTCTAAGGGAGAATAACTCTTATTAAAAAGAAAAATTGGATATTTAAAAAATAACCCATTGAGGTGCTTCTTTTTCTCTCCCCTTAGGACTTTAACATTTTTTTTAGTTTTCTCAATTTTATTTTCTGAAATGGAACCATTGGACATTGTACAAGCCATATCTACTGATGGAATAAATAAGTGAAAATGATAATGCCGTACATAGAACACACACTCATACACAAAAATCAGTTAACTGTGAAATAAAAAGAAAAGAAGGGGGGAGAAAGAGTATTTATATCTCTACCAGGTCCAGGTCCTTAGCAATAACAAATATTCCAAACCAACCCAAACTGTGAAATCGTGGGAGGCATCACCTCCTACTAGGAGTCAGTTGATTGCCTTCTGGTTTGTGGAGGTTAAGTGCCAGCCCTTCGCAGGATGTGTAGCTACAGCTTGTCTGACTTTGGCAGGGAAGGGGTCCTATGGCTCCCTGGGAGCCATAGATGCCCGTGGTGCCTGGTGTCTCAGGGAGGAGGGTATCCCCTTAGGAAACTGAGATATCTTTTGTACTGGGATAAAGAAGTTGGCAGATCAGGAATAACTTGGGTTTTTCTTCTTCTGATTTTTGTTTGCACAGTCTGACTACTCTTTTCTAGTTTAACTTAAGGTTGATGGAGGCTTTGTTTTCCTTGTTTTTTAAGACTAATAGCTGCACCATCTTAAAAGCAGGGACACATTATTTATTCTGAACTTTTTGAAAGAGCACATATCTGCATTTTTCTAGTTACTGAAAGTTACCTCATTAACATCAAGTTTCAATTTGGGGGGGGGGGCATCACTGCCCTCTGGTGACCGTGGGAGCTATCCAGCCTTGCTCCTGGAGAGCTGCTGCTGGATTTGAACCACCAAGCCCATGGGCCTCAGTCCCACACTCAACCACTACACCACCAGGGCTCAGCCCCAAGTTTTAATTTTTTAAAACTACTTTTCAATTTAAACTATATACTATGATCCCTTAAAACACACATACACACACACCTTTTTTTTTAATTGGGTGAAGATTTCGAGTAGGTATCAGTTGTAAGCTCAACAATTTATACATGTTTTGTTTCAGCTCATTTATTGCAATCCCCTCAGTGAACCATCATCACGATCCCACTTCTCCCCTGTGCCTCTTGGGTCCATTCCTCCTGTTAGTTATGCAAGACTTTTGTGCAAGACTGCAGCATTTTTTCTTTGAATTAGTCATGTTTAGGTATAAGCAATTTTATTATACATTTATCATAGTCTGTTTTGACTGTTTCCTGAGGTTCAAACAAGATTGTAGCATGTTAGTTACTATGTGACTGCTTGGAGTTGAATTGACTCCTCCAGCTTTCTGGATCATTGTATAATATTGATAAGTAGTGGTTAGTTGGAAAGTAGATGTTAAGATAATGAAGTATAGAATTCTTTTTTATGTACTATGCTTTCTGTACTTACAGTGCTTTATGACATTGCACAGCTTCTCATGTATCATAAGAACTATAGCCCACCTGTGTGTAATACATGGTTAATATTGTTAGAAGAAATTAGATTAAATATCATTTAGAAATTGGTCTAATTCAGCCTGGTGGGGTTTGATCAAGTGCAAGTTAGCCGAGAGGAATTACTGAGAGCCAAATGAAGGTTGAACAGCATGATAATGGGACAGGAGGAAAGTAAAAGGAAATAGAGGAAAGAACTAAGAGGCAAAGACATTTATAGAGGTATACATATAGGCATGTATATGTAAATATATAGCAATAGATATATAAATCTATATAGATATATTTCTACATTAAGTATTAAAGTAGCAGATGGACACTGGGCCTCTACTCAAGCCCTCCCTCAATGCAAGAACACTTTGTTCTAATAACCTGGCATACCGTAATGCTAACCTTCCTGAAATAGTCACTGAAGACAAAATGTGTGCATAAGCAAATGTGGTGGAGAAAGCTGATGGTGCCCAACTATCAAAAGATACAGCATCTGGGGTCTTAAAGGCTTCAAGGTAAACAAGCAGCTATCTAGCTCAGAAGCAACAAAACCCACATGGAAGAAGCACACCAGCCTGTGTGATTACGAGGGGTAGACAGGATAAGGTATCAGGCATCAGAAGACCCCAAACAAGCAATCATGAATCATGAATGGGAACAAGGTGGGTCAGAATAGAGACCCACGGGCCATCTGTATACAATTCAGCATTCTACAAAGGTCACAAGGAAGTGACGTGTCAGTCAGGGTGCAGTATACTAGCAACAAAACACACAACATACCTCTGTACCTGGAATGCTCACCCCGCCTCACTATCATGACCCCCGTTCTACCATACATATTCGCTAGACCAGAGCATGTACACTTGTACAGATAAAAGATTTTGACACACAGAATTTAGGACAAATATATCCCTTGGGAATAGTAAGTAATGGGATTAGCAATACCATGAGGGTAGGCGAAGGTAGTGAGAGAAGGGGGGTAATGGGGAAGTCAATTACAGTGATCGACATATAACCCTCCCTGGGGGGACAAGCAACATAAATGTGGGTAAAGAGAGACAGCAGATTTTGCAAGATATGAGAATAATAATAATTTATAGTTTATCAAGGTTTCACAATGGTGGGAGGGTTGAGGAGGGGTGGGGGGAAGAAGAACTTATACCAAGGGCTCAAGTAGAGAGAAAATGTTTTTAAAAATTATGATGGCAACATATGTTTAAATGTGCTGGATACAACTGATGCATGAATTGTTATAAGATTGTTATAAGAGCTGTGAGATCCTCCAATAGAATGATTTATTTAAAAAACAGAAGAAATCACCACTACACAATTGTTTCTGTCATCTCTATTGACTTGCCTCCTAAATAAATAACCTATCTCTTTCTCTGTTACACTTGGGGTGATTATTAATTAAGCTATCTCTATATTTGACCCTATATTCGGGGGAACACACCTTCTTTCCTAAACCTCAGAACTTTGTTTTTTGGTAAATGCTACCCTTTTGATTATTCTAATACAGAAGTGAGTTCCGTTTCAAATCTGCGATTGTTATGCGCTGTTGAGTTGGTTCTGATTCCTAGTGACCCTCTGTGTAACCGAAAGAAACACTGCCCTCTCTGGTACCATCCTGATAATTGTTCTTATGTTCCAGTCCATTGTTGCAGCCACTTTGTCAATCTATTTTGTGGGCCACTTCCTCTTTTTTGCTGCCCGTCAACTTTGACAAATGTGATGTTCTTCTCTAGAAACTCCTCTCCTGATAACGTGTCCAAAGTCCGTAAAACCCAGGCTCAACCATCCTTACCTCTAAGGAGCATTCTGACAGTACTTCTTTCGTTTTTTTGTTTTGTTTTGTTCTGTTGGGTATCACTGCCTCTGGTGGTCGTAGAAGCTACCCAGCGCTGCTCCTGACAGCCGCTGCTGGATTTGAACCGCCAAGCCCGTGGGCCGCAGTCCTGCACTCAACCACTTACGCCACTGGGCCTCAGCCCTTGACAGTACTTCTTTCAGGACAAATCTAGTTGTTCTTTTCACTGTACATAGTACATTCAACATTCCCTCACCATAAATTGCATTCACTGAGTCTTCTTCAGTCTTCATTTTTTAACGTCCAACTTTCACATGTATATGAGGTGATTGAAAATACCATGGCTTGGGTCAGGTACACCTTATTCTTCAAAGTAACAGCTTTGCTTTAAAGCATGTTAAAGAAATCTTACATAGATTTATAAATCTTATATAGATTTACCCAAAGCAATGTGTCATTTGATCTCTTGACTGCTGCTTCTATGAGCATTAATTGTGGATCCAAGCAAGAAGAGTTCTTTACATCTTCAACCATTTCTCCATGGATCATAATGCTACCTAGTGCTCCAATTGTGAAGACTTGGGTTTTTCTTTACATTGTAACTGATACTGAAAGTCTGCAATCTTTGGTCTTTATCAGCAAGTGCTTCATTCAAGTCTTCCTCGCTTTCAGCAAGCAACTCTGTGCCATCTGCATACATCAGTTGTTAATTAAGACTCCTTCCAGTTCAGATGTCACATTCTTCTTCATACAATCCAGCTTCTCTAATAATTTGCTCAGTATATATGGTGACAGAATACAATGAATACCTGATCCATACCTTTCTTGATTTTAAACCATGCAGTATTCCTGTTTCAGACTTAAAAGGTGACTAAAAGTTTTAATTGTATGGATCCTGTTTCTTTTTTAAAAAATAATTTTCTTAGGGGCTCATACAACTCTTATTACAATCCATAGGGATCCTGTTTCTATCCATCCAGTAAACCTGGTTTCTTTTTATTTTCAGTTTTGTTTCACATTTCTCTCCCACTCTATCTAAGACTTTCATATTTTCGGAGAAGTTGGTAGTGCTCACTGGGAAACATCTAGTTCTTAGTCTCAGGGCTGTAGAGATTGATGTTTACATTGTCCATTATCCATGGGATAACTCTTTCCATATGTCTTTCGCTTTCCGTCACTCTTCTGTCCTTTAGATGGAGAGCTCCCTTCTTAAGTACATGCAGTATTTTGAACATAATGTGAGCATTTATTAATGCTGATTATCATTATGCAGGTTACTCATTAAAGGGTTATGGGCTCTCACTAAATAGATAGTTATGAGTTATAACTATATTATATTCATGTATTAACATTGAGTCCCGTGTGAGCCAGAACTTAATGCAATTGCCTTGTTTTTTAAGGTATTGAAAGGTTTTCGTTTTGACAGGGTACAATCTTACCAGTGTTCTATTACTTTTTATTAATGGAACATAATATAATAAAATAGCTTTCCTTCTCTGACAAGTTTCTATGTTTTGGAGGTTCCAGCTTTCATAGGTTTGATTGTGTCTTTAACCTATATCATATCTAATGATTCTGACAACTACCTACATAGTTCATCTTACTTAACTGCATCTCATAGATTGTAACTTCTAATATCTAGAAACTATAAAATTATATCACCAAACTGACTAGAAGTCTGTATAAAGATAGATTCAAATAAGTGTTTTTCTTAGTTTTTATGACAGCTATCTTAACTATTAGGATAGCTTGATTTTCCTTATTTATTTTTAAGGTCTTGTTTGTTTTTCAATAATTTGTGATACTTGAAGTAAAATTGCTCATACTATAGTTAGATAATGATTCCATAGATTAATCCAGTTGATTCTCTGGCATGCAAAGAAAAAAAATCAACCCTAGAAAATTTGGGGTATCTGATATAACTAGCAATGTGATCTGTAATTATATATTTTCCACACACTTGAATACCTTTTGATAGTCAATAAAACACAGCTAAGTGCCTTTCAAGTAGTTTTCATTTTCAGCAAAGAGACATCTGACATAGCAATCATAACCTTCCTTCTATAATCTTTTCTAAATATGTCATGAATTTCCAGAAGTTCTCATTTGAGGTGTTGCTACAATCATTTTTTAAATTACTTTCAACAAAAATTTAGTTTCAGGTAAAATTAATGGTAATGTTCCATAATTGAACGTTGACAGGTAACTGCATATATAGATTTCTTTATGGTGATCTTGGAGGTGAATGTTTCTCTTTTCTGGCCAGTCTGGGAAAATCAATAGGACTCACATGGCCATGAGATTCAAGACACGTGGGAGGCAGATTTTTAGTTCTCTGGTGTAACAGATGATCATAGACAAGCACAAGTCCCACACCTGAGAAAAATGAGGACTTAAGAGTGCAGGTGATACACATGTTTCTTCTGGTTAGGGGAGGAGTTCTGCAAAGTAAGCCTATGACAAACTACGGATGCCTTAAAACAAAGTAGGGCTTAAACAAATCACACGCAAATGTGGTGAATAAAGTTGATGGTGCCTGGCTATAAAAAGATACAGTATGGTGTCTTAAAGGCTTAGAGTTAAACAAGTAGCCATCTAGAAATGAAGTAACAAAGCCCATATAGAATGAAGCACACCAGCCTGTCTGATCATTAGGTCTTTTTGTTTTTGTTTTTTCTTTTTTTGTGGGCATCACTGCTCTCTGGTGGTGGGAGTAGGAGGCCCAGCCCCACTGCTGGAATTGAACCTCCGTCCCAGTGGGCCACAGTCCCGCACACAACCGCTATGCCACCGGAGCTCAGCCCTGATCATTAGGTCTTAATGGGAATGGGTATCAGAAGGTCAAAATTAAGCGACCAAATTGATGTGAAGGATCGTGAATATAGGGGAGACCCAAAACCTACCTGTAAAATAATTGGACAGTCCCACCCAGAAGGGCCAAAAGAAAGGGATGATGTATCCAGGGTACAGTATAGCACTGATGGAACACATAACTATTCTCTTGTTCTGTAATATTTCCTCCCTCTACTCTTATGGTTTCAGCTCTGCCTCATTAACCTTGTTAGACTTGTGTATGATCATTGATAACATTAGGATCATTTGATGCATGAAAGCCAACAGAGGTAGCCTCCCAGATAAAGTAATGGATGTAATGGTTTCTTGAGGGTATGGAAAGAGAGAGGAGGAAGGAGAGCTGATAGCAATGATGTCTGTATAGCCCCATTGAAGGGGAGGGCAAAACAATTGTAGGTGAATGGATATATTAGATAGTAGACGATATGGCAAAAATTATATATATATATATATATATATATATACACACACACACACACACACACATATCACAACAGTAATAAGGATCCCATGGGAGGGAGGGAATAAAAGGGGACAGATATCAAGGAGGTCAAGAAGGAGAATATTTTTAAATTGATTATGGTAACAGGTGTACAATACTGTTTGATGTCACTGAACTGCACAATGTTACCATATCTGTCAGAGCTCCCAATAAAATGTTCTTTTTAACGGGTCCTGGTTGTTTATGGCCCCTAGCCTGTCTGTGTAGTTGTCCCAGTTGATGTGGAAGCAGATCACTGAGGGAGTTGAAGCTAAAACTGTTATACTGAATCTGAGTAAAGTCTGACTTTTGGATAGGGTCTCCCACAGCACAGAGTTAGCGTACTGGTTGTTGACATGGTAGTCAAGAAGATGAACCCCTCTCCATTGTACAGGGGTTAGCCACATCCACAGCATGGATCTTGGAATAGACTAGAGGCATTGACTTGAAAGTCCAACATGTGCCTCCCAACTGGGAGAGAGCAGGTCAGCACCAGTTCTAGGATCTTATCAAACACTCTTCTCAGCTGAGCCAGTAAATGATCTTCCCCTCCCAGTCATAGTCTGCGAGGACCTCATCTCCCTCAAAGGTGATCTCAAATCGGAAGAGAATGTGGAAAGGACTCAGTTCTCCAGCATCACCACGTTTCAGCCCTAACACCAGAGCCATTGTCTAACTGAGCCAAGGCTGTTAATCCTGATGAAGTCAGGGTCTTTGTCTTGTCTGTCAAGGGGCAGAACCCTGAATTGTGATCATGCAAAATACTGTGTGGTTTTAAAATTAGCAAAATTCTGCATTAGAATTGTATTCTTTCACAATACTTAGAATTTTGGACTATGTGAAAAAGTATGTGGCTTCAGGTTTGAAAAATGTCTTATTAATGACCAATGATAAAACAGATGAAAAAATGATAAAACAGCCTGCTTGATAAAAGTGAGTAGGACTTGGAGCACTTAACTGATGAAAATCAAAGACTACAGCCTTTAGTATTGATTATATCTCACTATATAAAGAAAACAAAAATATTCACAATGTAACCAATAAGCAACATCCTAGTAGGTGAAGAAAATATTGAAGGTTTCAAGGACTTAATTTTGTTTAAATCTATAATAAGCAAACACCATGGAAGCAGCAATCAAGAAATCAAACTTAATACGTTGAGCAAATCTATGTTGGAAGAAGTACAGCCAGAATGACTCTTAGAAGTGAAGATGATATGACTTTATCTCATATACTGGGACATGTCTTCAGGAGATACATTATACTTGGTAAAGTCGATGGCCCAAGAAAAAAAAGGAAGAGTCACAATGAGAAGGACTGACCTAGTGATTACAACAATGGACTCAAACAGCATTGATTGTGAGGTTGGCACAAGGCCAGACATATATAACCTTGAGCTGGTCAGTTCTATACCTTATAAAATGGGAATCACAGTACAGGCTGTTATGAGATTTCACTATTCCTATAAAAGCAGGGTCAGTGGTGCATGGCAGGGAGAGTTAGAATATAGTAGAGCTATTTGAACATGAAATGAAGATTCTTAAGAGCACAAAGGATTTGAGAAGGAAAGGAGTGAGAAATAAGGTTAGGAAAAAGAGCCTGAGCATTATGGAGATAAGAGAAAGAAGAGGGGCTTACATTTTGAGAAGTAACGGGAAAAACAGAACTGGAAGCTAGGTGGATTTAGTCTCAATGGCAGATTGGTAGGAACTAAGGTTCTGAGACTTGACTGCTGCCTAAAAGCAAAGCCTCCCAGGTGAACTGGGTATAGAGTGAATGAGAAGACAGGGCACCTTGTGCTTTCTTTGCTTGCAAGTTTTGACGGTAGTAGGCAGCAGCTAACGGTGACATCCCAAATTTAAATTTTGCTAATTTGACTTAATTACAACCCAAGTTTTGGGTCTATGTAGTATTCCATCTTTCCTAATTTTTTGTGTGTGGCATCACTGCCCCCTAGTGGGCGTAGGAGACCCAGCCTTGCTCTGGAAAGCTGCTACTGGATTTGAACCATCAGCCCTGTGGGCTGTAGTCCTGCACACAACCACTACACCACCAGGGCTCAGCTAATTGTTAAATTGTGATCAAACTAGCATAGGATCAACGTTGAATTGGCAAATATTGTGTTATATATATTTTTACCTTTTTTGAAAACTAATCAAGGATCATTGCTTGGTGTAGTAAAGAGCTATGGCAATTTTGTGGGGGGGCCTTCTGGTCTGACTATAATTATTTCTGATAGTTTTTACCTAAAAATATTAATTCCATAAACCCCAAACATCAAACTAAGTATTTTTTATTTATGATTCATCCTGCTATCTCTATGACATATTTTTGGAAGCTCAAAATGAAAGGTTGCCATAGCAAAGGATAATGGGAACGCACTCTGTGTATCTGGTTCTAATCTTCATTTCTGATTTTGGAAACAGAAAAAACATATTTTGTTAGGAGCTCTTACATAATTCATTTAGTCATGAAACAGAGATTATATTTGAACTCATGGGAGATGCCATCTCGTACTTGAAATATCTTTCTCCCTGTTTACAGTGACTTGAAAGACAAGAAAACAGCTCAATTCTTTGGCCACTTTGTTCCTCACTCAGTTATGTGGAACATTCTCTATTTCATGAACTTAAAATTTCAGTATCTCTACAGAGACTTTGGACGGAACCCAGCATTTAAAGTTCAAGCCCAATATGGTTTCTTGGGAAGCAGTTTAATTTATTTCTAAAGAAATATTACTCCGGGCTGAGCCCTGGTGGCGTAAGTGGTTGAGTGTGGGACTGCGGCTCGCGGGCTTGGTGGTTCAAATCCAGCGGCAGCTCTCAGGGCCAGTGTGGGTAGCTCCCACAACTACCAGCGGGCAATGATGCCAAAAAAAAAGAGAGAAAAAAAAAAAGAAATATTACTCTGGTTCTCTATAAAACTAACAGCTTTTTTCTTACCAGAAAGTGAAGTAGGAAAAGGAAAAAATAAAGGGAAGTCTGGAAGATACCCCTTAACTACCATCTCCAGTTGAATAACTACTACTTGAAAGCAAATGATTAAACAAACAAACAGACACGAAACAATAGCAGCCATCCAGCTGATATTGACACTCAGCCCCTCTGTAGGACAGGGCAGAACTGCGTGACTGAAAGCCCAGTCTTTCTCCCTCGGAGTATCTGGTGGTTTCTCAATATGACCTTGTAGAGTGCAGCCCAACTCGTAACACTCACTACCAGGCCTCCACTATGATGGTTATGGTAGCTTTTAAATGTGGGCACTGAAAAAAGTCATGCAAAATTTTCATTAGCATTTACTTTTAATTCCATTTTTTCTGCAAACTTTGTGATGTTTCAGCACAGTATATCCCACATATTAACAGCATTGTTAAGATACTTTATTTTATTTTGTCTGCCACTGACAACTTAACCTTATCACCCAGATGTTAAACTAGGAGACTTTGTTTGCATTGCTTTGTTTTAAACTTCTTTGTCACCCTGCCATCTTGAGCAAGGATCTTCACTTTCACAAGTTTTAAGCCCCACCCACCACCATCAAATGAGTTCTAATTCATGGGGAATCTATATAGAAATTCTTGAATTATTGTATCTCTGAAGCAAACAGCCTCATCTTTCACCCTCAGAACAACTCATTTGTTTGAACCACTGGCCTTGGTAATTAGCACCTTAACATGTACCACATTGTGCCAGCGGGGACCCTTTTCACAAGCCTCAGACCCATGAATATAATCCAGAAATGGTTTGAGAGGAAATAACTTTGTCTGTTGTAAGTAGAGTACTTTTATATGAGATTCAATTACATAGCACTGAATTTTGAAATAAACCTCTCACAGAAAGCAATTGCCTCTTCCTTAAGCTCATGGTTTAGGTATTGTAAGTGAAATTGGAAGCAAGCACTTTTTATTAAAGGAATTGCATTAAAGCAGTCTTTGAAAAGCACTTAACAAAGCAGGGATCAGTATAGCAGTGTTGATTTTTTCCTTTGTTTTCCTCTTTCAGGGCTTGAACATAATCTTCCACGTGGCCTTGGCTCTCCTGAAGGTAAGTCTGCCTTTGTCATTAAACTGCCAAATCACCTTACCTCTCTCCCATCTGAAAAAGTTCCAGATACAACCTTTGGCTTGTTGGACCTTCCAAGCTTCCTGATACACAAAAAAGAACTTCTATGAGAATTATAATCATTTTCTCCCTACCTCACTGAATACTTTATTGTTTATTTGAGTTTTGTCAGGTTTTCTTATCATTAACTTAATCTTCCAATGCTAGCACCCTTGAAGTTCCATTTAAAGATGTCTTCGATTAGATGTGTTGGGAATTAAAAGAGAAACAGTTAAAAGCCTGATTTCTGTGCAAATGATGCCAGCTTGTTTCTTAAAATATTTCTTCCCAGAATAACATCCCTGGAGGTACCTAAACATATAATGGAATTATTAAAAAAAAGCTCCTCTAATACAATAACTAAAAAAGAAAGTGCCACATTTCAATTTTCAGTTCTTTCCCTGGTAGCTGGAAATTTATCGACACTTTAGAATTCAATTATAATTACCTTGCTGGGTTTTATGTCAACATATCAATGCAGGTTTAGCATTGTGGTAACAGCAAGACATTCGCTGCAGAGTGAATGAAAATAACTCAGCTGGTTTTTGCCCTTCAGTCAAAGATGCCATTCTGTTGTTGAAGGCGATAATTGCTTTATTTATAAAAAGACACAGGCTCACCCTTTTCCCAGTAAAACATGGTGGTTAAAACTGTAGACACCAGACTTGGTTTGGGTTCTAATTTGAGCCTAGTATATATATGACCTTGGACTTGTTACTCTAAGTAATCACAGCCTGAGATTCAAGATAATAGAAACTAATCCGGCAGCATGGTGGCTTGCACACTCGACTGCTAAACACAAGGTCAGTCGTTCAAAGTGAACACCTACTGCATAGAAGAAAGAGAAGTCTCTCTATTTCCATAAAGATTTACAGTCTTGGAAACCTCCAAGGCAATTCTACTCTGTCTTATGAGATTGTTGTGAGTTAATATTGACTCAATGGCAGCAAATGATTGAATTTATGAAGTTTTTGTAAAAATTAAATAAAACACATAATGGTACTTAACATACTATTTAGAAAATTTGATTACTAAATAGATTTTAGGTGACATTGTTGTAGGGAATCCTAGTGACAGTGAATTCCAAGTTGGACTGCTATCCTTTTTAAAAAGTCATTTTATTGGGGGGGGGGGTCATACAACTCTTATCACAATCCATACATGCATCCATTGTAGGTCAAGCACATTTGTACATTTGTTGCCCTCATCATTCTCAAAACATTTGCTTTCTACTTGTCTTTGGTATCAGCTCCTCATTTCCCCCACTCCCCGCTCCAGCATCCCTCATGAACCCTTGATAATTTATAAATTATTATTTTGTCATATCTTACACTGTTCGGCATCTGCCTTCACTCACTTCCCTGTTGTCCATACCCCAAGGAGGAGGTTATATGTAGAACCTTATAATCAGTTCCCCCTTTCTACTCCACCTTCCCTCTACTCTCCTGGCATCACCTCTCTCACCACTGGTCCTGAAAAGACCATCTGTACTGGATTCCCTATATTTCTGGTTCCTATCTGTACCAGTGTATATCCTCAGGTCTAATTGGATTTTTGAGGTAAAATTGGGATCATGATAGTGGTGGGGGGGAGAGAAAACATTGAAAAGCTAAAGGAAAGTTGTATGTTTCATCATTGCTGTACTGCACCCTGACTGGCTCGACTCTACCCCACGTCCCTTCTATAAGGGGATGTCCCGTTATCTACCCATGGGTTTGGGGTACCCAATATGAAATCCCCTTTATTTACAGTGATATAATTTTTAATTCTTTGATGCCTGATACCTGATCCCTTTGACACCTTAAGGTCACACAGACTGGTGTGCTTCTTCCTTGTGGACTTTGTTGCTTCTGAGCTAAATGGCTGCTTGCTTACCTTCCAGTCTTTAAGACACCAAACCCTATATCTTTTGATAGCTGGGCACCATCAGCTTTCTTCACCACTTTTGCTTATGCACACATTTGTCTTCGGTGAGCATGTGAGCATCATGGAATGCCAGTTTAATAGAATAAAGTGTTCTTGCATTGAGGAAGTACTTGGAGACCCAATGTCCATATGGACATATGGAGACCCAATGTCCATAATACTAATCCTTAAAACTAACCCTTTAAGTATGTGTACATAGATCTATTTCCTTCTCATCCTACATAAATATACTTACCTATGTACATTCCAGTATTTAGACCTCTATAAATGTCCCTTGGTCATATTTCTTTCCTCTATTTCCTTTTACTTTCCTCTTGTCCCACTATCATGCTCTGGCTGCTAACCTGAAAGTCAGCATTCCAAATCCACCAGTTGCTCTGCAGGAGAAAAATAAGAGAAACTTATACTCACAAAGATTTACATCCTCAAAACCCAAAGAAGCAGTTCACCCTGTCTTTACAGGGTCACTGTCAGAATCACCTTGATGGATAGTGAATTTGTTTGGGTTTGGCCATTATTATGATTACTGCTGCTATTTCCAGAATAAATTAGATGCACTTTCAGATTCCTCAATCATTCTTTCTAGCCCCCTAAAAGATAATGACCAAGTATCTGGTGACTTGATAGCTCAGGACAACCTGATGCTCAACCATTAACTTGCCTTTATTCAAAACACAGGTATGAATTTGATGCAACTCAAGAAGTGGGTTTATTTCTTAAGTTCATATGATACACTTTATATTGTTCATTCTTTTTTGGTGTTTGTAAATACATTTTATGCCAGTTATTTTGGAAGATAGAAAATGTTGAAAATAGTTTTAATAAGAAAATGTATTTGCTTGTGTCTGTCAATGAACACATAATTTTTTCCTTTTTCCTTTTCCTTAAAGAAAATCACATTAAAAAACTTTACAACTTGTCTTCTAAGTAAGGCTGGAATAAAACTCTTAGAATTCTAAGGAGCCCTAGTAGTGCAGTGGGTTATATATTAGACTGATAGCACAGATTGGATTTTCAAACTAGCTGTTCCCTGGGAAAAGGATGATGGTGTCTGTTCACCAAAAGGATGATGGTGTCTTAGAAACTATACTGGATTGTTATGAGTTGAGATAAACTCAATGGTTGTAGGCTTGGTTTGGTGTTTGGTAAGCAATGGAAGTATGTAAGTTAGTCTAAAAGCAAAACAAAACTATACGTGAAAATAAGTCCAATAAAGTTCTGTTTTCCTATCCTATTATGTTATTTCAGCTTAATACTCTATCCAAACCAATAAAAATAGTCTCTGTTAAGTTGATTCAAATTCCTAGGAACCTCATAGGTCAGAGTAGGACTAACCATAGTGTATTTGATGGCTGATTTTAGTTTTGCTTTTTTCCCCATAAGTAGATCTTCCAGATTTTTTCTGTTTTATACTAGTAGTTAATTATTTTCCTGATGAGCATTTTCACTTATTTTTTGGCAGTAATCTTTACAGGAATACTTTGCCAGGTCTTATTTCCTATGAGTTTAAATAGATGATCCTTAGCCACTGTGCCTCCAGAGGTTCTTTTTCATCACTGAACCCATCATCATTCAGTTGAATCTTATAGCAAACCTATTAGACAGAATAGAATTGCCCCATAAGATTTCCGAAGCTATAAATCCTCAGAGAAGCAAACTGTCATATCTTTCTCCCACAGAACAGCTGGTGGGTTCAAACCACTAATCCTTGGTTAGGAGCTGAGCATGGAACCATTGCTCTGCCAGGGTTCATGTTTGTTTGTTTTTTATCACTGGTGGCCTTTATTTACATCCCTTTCTACTATCAATCATGGACCTTATCCCATATACACAGACTGTATCGTATTGAATTGAAGTATACCTTTATTGAAGTATACCTTCTCTTTTACTTCTCCTGAAAATAGAATACTCCAAATACTTATGACAATAGTTAATTTTTTTAAGTTTTTTTGTTTGTTTGTTTTTGTTTTGGGGGGCATCACTGCCCTCTGGTGGTGGGAGTAGAAGGCCCTGCCTTGCTGCTGCATTTGAACCTCCAACCCAGTGGGCCGCAGTCCTGCGCACAACCACTACGCCACCAGGGCTCAGCCCAATTGTTTTAAGTTTTATTGACATATAATTCATTACCATCAAGTTCAGTGGTTTAAATATCTTTCAGAGGCTTGTGTATTCATCCCCACATCAATTTTAGGATATGTTCTTCATTGTTGAACGCCTTATTATTCAGCCCCCCAGTACTTCTAACCTCTCTCCCAGCCCCATCACTCTACAACGCTATTAATCTAGTTATTTGTCTCTGTGGGTTACTATACTAGATTTCATATAAAGAAAATCATACCCCCCAAAACCCCAACAATGACAACAAAATTAACCAGAAAAACATCAATCCAATAGAAATGAGAAGATAATAGAAACTAGAACAAATTAAAAATAGGTCACAAGATAAGATAAGTGATAATATGTTAGATTTTAACCGCATTATAGCCAGTTTTCCACTTTCCCGTGCACTCTCATCTGCGGGCAAGCCTGTTCACATCCCTGGTCAGTGATTCAAGGGAATCCCACATAAGTCCAATCCCCGTGGTAGCTCTGCAAATGAGTGTGGGGCCAGGACTTTCTAATGTAATCTTTTTCAGAGCAATTGGTAGTAACTGGGCACCATTAATTCTTCTAGTTTCCGCCCTATGAAGCTGATGTTAACATGATCAATTAGTCAATTGGATTAAATGCGTACACATGACTGTTGATCTTCATTCGTCTTTTCTTCAAATTGGAAGAGACCAAAGCTACACCTTAGCTAACTGGTCACAAGCTTTTAAGACCCTAATCACTACTCACCAAAGTAGGATGTGTAAAGCATTATCTTTGTGAACTATGATACTTCCAAGCAATGTATTCCTTAATGATTTGGTTATGTCTAAGTTTTGATAACATTGACCCCCACCATGCCTACCATATTTATGGCTATAACTACAACAAAAGTAAATACAGTGATACCTCGGTTGTTCAACTCAATAAGTTCCAAATTGGTTTTCAAATACTGAAGACGTTTGAGAACTGAACATGTTCTTTTCCCATAAAAAACAGTGGATGAGTAGTTTTTTTTCTATACCTACTTGTGCTGATTACACTTACCTCAGTAGACTCATGTTGGACTTGTCCTTTTGTGATTAACTAACTTCACTCAGCAGAATTTCCTCCAACTCTTCCGATGGGCTTTACACGATCATGAGTGCTTTTTAGTGATGCATAGTACTCCATTGTGTTTATGTGCCAAAGTTTTCCAATCATCTACTCATCTATCGATGGAAATTTAGATTGTTTTCAGTTCTTTGCAATTTTGAATTGCACTGCAATAAATGTTGGGGCACAAGTGACTATCATTTTCTGTTTCTTACCTCTTCTGGGTAAAATACCCAGTAGAGGATTGCTGGGTTTATAAGGTAACTAAATTTCCATGTGTCCTAATTGTTACCAGAGGGATTTCTACAGTGGCTGACTGTATCCCTACTTTTCAGTGCTGGCTAGACTGGAACATGTACACTGATACAGCTAAGCATTCATGACACATGCAACCTAGGTCGGATAAACCCCTCAGCAACAGAAATGGGAGTAGTGATACTAGGAGGGTATGGAAGAGGAAAAGAGGAGGGGAAACTGATTGCAGTGATTTACACGTAACACCCAACTGCCCGTCCCCCAGGGGGAGAACAACAGAAACATGGGTGAAGGGAGACCACCATCAGTGTAAAATATGAAAATAATAATAATTTCTAATTTATCAAGGTATCAAGAGGGTAGGAGGGAGAGGGGAAAAAAGAGAAGCTGATACCAAGGACCCAAATAGAAAGTAAATGTTTTGAAAGTGAGGATGGCAAAATATGTACACATGTGCTTGATACATTAATATATGGATTGTTATAAGAGCTGTAAGACCCTCCCAACACAATTGCTGAAGAAAAAATGGGTACAAAAGCAAATGTGGTAAAGAAGGCAGATGGTGCCGAACTATTAAAAGATATAGTGTCTGGGGTCTTAAGGGCTTGAAAGTACACAAGCTGCCATTCAGCAGAGAGCAACAAGTCCACATGGAAGAAGCACACCACAGGTGCAATCATGAGAAGGGACTGCGGACCTTGTGGTTACCAGCTCACTTCAGAGCCTGCTATAGCACTAGGCTTGGCAGTGATTTTAATATTCTTATATTTTTAATGTAAGGACAAAATCCTCTCACACATAGTCTGTAGCCTTCCCCAACATGCCTCCTGAGTTTGCTTCTGGTTGTCATGAAACCAAGATCCAGATGTCCTTCAGCTATTACCTGAATCAACCTAATGCCCACAGATTTTCTATTTTGTTTTGTTTTGTTTTGTTTGACATCAGTACTGGGCCAAACTATAACAAAGAGGAAACAGCTGATGAGGGCTGAGTAATAGGCATCAGCAGACACATAACAAACAGAAACATAATTTTGAGAATGAGGGGTGCTGGAGCAGAGATCTGTAGCTCAGATCTGTAGACAACGGAACAGACCCCCCCACAGAGGGGCCATAAGGGAAGGATGAGTCAACCAGGGCGCAGTGAAGCATCAATGAAACACAATATTCCTCTGATTTCATTAGGCTTCCTGACCCCCCACTACCATGATTCCAGCACTGGGTCTCAATTCAGACTAGACCAGAACATGTACACAGGTATAGATAAGCGATTGGAGCTCATTACACACGGTATACAGGAACAGGAGTGGGAATAGTGATACCAGAAGGGTAGAGGAAGAGGGGAAGCAGAAGAGAGAAAAGGGAAGCTTATCAGTGATCAACACATAACCATACACCACCTTCAGGGAAAGAACAACAGAAACACAGGGGTAGAAAACAACAGTTGGTGTGAGATATGAAAATAATAACAATGTGGTATCTCTAAATGGCTTTTCCTGGTTCAGAGGTCTGGCTGCATCAGGGCAGGTCCATGCAGCATTTCCTGCTCAGGGCACCAGGGTAGTTCCATGTGTCTTGTCAGCAGCAATGTCTTCCAGGGAGTGAGCAAAGAGAGAAAAGTATCTCCCTCCTCCAAGGAGGAAAAACCAGATTGCCCAGAATCCTTAGGTGAAGGTCATGCCTACACAGAGGCCTCATTGGCTATCACCCGATTAATTCTCTCAAGTCCCAAATTGACACCAGATTATGTAACTAGCACAACAATAAAGTTATTTTTCATTATGTCTTATTTTTTTAAAACCTTTGGGTTTTCAGAATAATATGCTAACAGGGGCTTCACTTTAAAATCCCCGCTAGGAATCCCTCACAACATCTTTCAAAAGTTTATGGCCTGGCAATATCTTTTCCTCTTTAGTAATAAAGATTTGATTGGGCATTTATTTTTTAAAAAATCCACTTTCTTCACAGTTGAACTTGCCACAGAATAAAACCTCAGCCTGCATGTATTCAGCAAATCCAGCCATAACTTATCAGCTGCTTCTTCATTTGCATTCATCCATTCCTTATGTCTCACTCTGCTGCATATGCCTGTTCTCTCTTTGAATTTTTCAAACCAGCCATGGCTGGCTTTGAACACTTCAGGATGCTCAGCACTCTTTCCCACAACACTCTTCATGAAATCACCATGGAGGTGCCTAACCGCTTCACATATAACTGTCTGTGCTACACTATCAATTTCCAGTTGTTTGTAATTTATCCAAATCAACGGTAACTTTTCAATCCCTTCAATGGTCTGGGTTCTTTGTTTCATGGTTAACAATTTCTCACCTTTTACTGCATTAGCCCTTTGAATAGCTTTTTTAATTCAATGTTAGTAATGACAACTTAACCATGTCGTATTCACATACCAAATCAGACGAGCGGAGACGTGAATCACGTTTTGCAATGATCTCTTTGATTCTATCGTGAATCTCACAGTAGTTTTACTGCTGATATCACTAACTTTGTTTAGAGTCATGCTTGCAATATTTTACACCCAGAAATCCAAATAATAATACGTATTTTAATGTATTAATACAAGCACTTGATGTTGTTTGATTGAGGGTGACGCTTAGACAGAAGCATCACCCTTTGTGTCTAGAACAAGACAAGTGGCATGACTCATTCTTCGCCCATACAGGTTTTTTTGAGTCAAATTTTTAGTTCAGATATCAAGCAAAGTTAAGACTGAGTAGATTTGTTTTTCCTAAACTTGATGTTCATGTAGTGGAAAGTTAAAGCTTGGAGCCATTCAACAACTGAGTTATGACTTACATATACAAATACCCTCTATCAGATCTATATTTTCAAGGGTGTACTCCCACTCTCCTCCCATCTGTGGAGTTTGCATTTCTATTAATGTGTCTACTTGCAAATCAACATCATTGAAGAATTGTGTATTGAGCAGTTATTTATTTCTATTGCCTTTCACTCTTGCAATGGTCAAGTTTATTATTGAAATAGTCTCTAAATTCGGGTAGGATGTATATAGTCAAATTCATAAATAGACGTATGGGTTTTTATTTTCTCTAGCTTTAACTTGAACTTGTAAATGAGAAGTTGATAGTCTGTTTCATAGTCAGCCACAGCCTTGTTCTGACTGGTGATATTTACAGCATAGGAGACCATATGATTGCCCAATTCAAAATGGCCAGCACCAATCTATTTCCATTTATGATTTTCTTGAACATCCACCTATATGTATTTCACTTTCTTTTTTCTTAGATTCACACTTTGCCAATTGTTAATGGATATTTGCAGCCGCTGCCTCTCACTCGGAGTGGTGTCACATCTGAAAACGAATATCCAAAAGGCTTTGCTCCCTTTCCATTGTTACAGTGGCCTCTACTTTGAGGAACCTTTTTCTGCACCTGTATTTTGAAGGTCTTTGGTATGAGGGCTCCCTTTTCTGTGCTACCCCAGCTATTGCTCCACTGCCATAAGGCTCTCACAAATGTTGGAGAGTCCGTCTTCTTAGTCTGGAAGCTCCACTGACACTGCCTTGATAGGAGTAGAAATCCTGGTGACATTGTTTCCAGCACTACAACAGACAAGTCATCACAGTATGACAGGCTGAAAGATGAGCAGTAGAGATCCAGAAACGTTCTATTTATTTGAAAGAAATTTTTGTAAAGTTACTATTTAGCAAGGTGCCTGTTAAGTCTTTCTTTTACCTTTAAAATTATTATTTCTTCTTTCCCATTCAATTGGCATTAGAAAGGGTCAATTATTTCAGTAAGGCTTTATTTGAATACCATTCAAGCTTAAAGGACAAGAATTCAAGAGCAAAGTACCTTGAAATTAGAAAACGGTTTTCCATTCTGTGTAGTCTTTAATTCACTAAGTTAGATTAATTTTCTGATTTTCCTGCTTGAAGATAGGGACAAATGTAAGGACTAAAGATAGAATAGTTATTTATGCAATTGCTTTTCAGGTTACTAATAAATCTAAAAGCTCTTTTTTAAAAGTTAAGAAAGAGCTAAAGAAAGAAAAGAATTCAGGAACATTCATTAGGATCTGCATAGATTATATAGCTGTTTGGAACATCCATGAAGAAATAACTATTTTCCTCTAGATGGCAGTAGAACACTACTACTCCCTTTGGAAAAGAAAGCTATTTGAAGTGTGTGAATTTGATATTCTTTTACCTTGTTTTTCCTTTCCAACATTGCTTATTGTTTGAATGTTGTGTGTTTACTTTTCCCTAGTATATCTTCGGTTTTGATGCTAGATTAAGATTATCAATTAACTTGTATCCCTTAAAAATGTATTACGAACCCTAAGCTCTGTATATCTGTGGTTCCTTCACAGCATGAGAAATACTAAGACCCTCTTTTTATTTTCTCACTCCAACTCTTTGTACATTCATTGTAGTACTTTGCTTTTTAAATCTGTTTTTTGAAATCACCTTAGGTCTCTAAATTCAAATGAGATGTATAGAAAGTCATACTTGAATAGACTTCATTTTCATTTTCTTCAGCTTTAACTTGAACTTGTATATGAACAGTTGATGGTCTAATTCAGTGGTCGGCAAATTGTGGCTTACAAGCCATATGCGTGTCTTTCAGTATGAACGTGCGGCTCTGAAGTCACATTGAAAACACGTGAAGGTTATTATTTCAGATCACGGTGATTTCATTTACTTGGAAAAACATATTTAAGGCTCTTGAGTGATTTTAAAGTTGTTAGGGGGGACAGGATTGGCTCTTCAGTCTCAAGAGTTTGCAGACCTGGTTTAGTCTGCTGTCGGCTGTTGCCTTGTTTTTGTCTGATAATTTTAAGCTTCTTTATCAGCTCTTTTCACAGATATAGTGAGTTTGATTCATGTATATTCCATCATGTGAACTCCACATAGTCACTGTGTTGTTGAAGAAAGGTATTCAATGAATAAACCACTTTTCTTTAAAAATTCTGCCATATAATCTCCAGCATAATTTTTATCAGCAAGGTTATATTTTCCAATGACCCATCCTAAATTTTTTGTTTGTAATTTTTGCATGCCACTCCCCATTGCCAATTGGATTTAATGTCTTACCAATTTCAGATTGGAGAAGTTGATAAAAAATCTTCACTTTTTTTTTCATACTCAACATTGGTAGCTGGTGCATAATGGGGTATTGTCTAAAAGAATTAATTCAACTATTTCAGTAGGTAATATATGATCAAGAGCTGATTGTATTGAAGGAGACCATCCCAATTATCCTGAAGGAACTGACTTATTCATTGGCAGAAAACATCACTACCAGAATTAATAGAACAAGTGGAGGTGTTTCAGCAAATGAAATGCAATGTTGACAATAGTAACTTGTCTTTACCAAGAAATTTGACAGCCAACTGGAAGGGATCCACATATGTGCCTATTTCTAAGAAAAATGACCCAACAGAATATATAAGCTAATTATATCATCAATATCTAATGCAAATAAATTTGCGAAGAGAATTAAAAAGCAATTGCAGCAATATATGACAGAGAGGGCTCAGTAATCCAAGGTAGAGTCAGAAGAAGCTATGGAATGAAGTAGGAGGAATACTATTGATGACTTCACTGGTGATGGCAATAAATGTGCTTGGCATACAATGGATGGATGTATGGATTGTGATAAGAGTTGTATGATTCCCCAGTAAAATGATTTTTTTTAAATGGAAAGAAACAAAAAAAGGAAAACCATACCATACCAAGAATATCATAAAGTTGTTTCCTTGTGCTTTATTAACTGTGTAAACACATTCAGCTCTGTGGATAGCACATTGTAGATAACATTGTGAAGAATGAGAATTACAGAATATTTTATTTACAGAGAATCTGGACATAGATCAAGAGTATGTCCCATAATAGAGCAAGGACATGATGTCAGGAAAGGTGTGTGGCAGGGTTCTATTGTTTCGCCTTCTGAATCAGTATTATGAGCAGAATATCTGGAAGCTGGACTACATGCTGAAGAATGCAGTGTTGAGATTGGAGGAGGATGAACAATTTGTAATATGCAGATCATCCACTCATGTATCAGCTTCTCATACTGTGACACTGGAAGCTGTGTGACCAATATCTCAAATACCAGCAAGGTATTTGATGAACTGATTTCAGAATGATGAACTGATTTCAGAAGAGCTCCTAGACTAAGGACAGACTAAAAACCAGGAATGAGCTATCTACATCTCCATATACAGAATTAACCACGAAAGCCAGGCAGAACACTGTCAGAGTTCTGGAAGATGAGGCCCTTGGATTGGAATACCACTGGGGAAGAGTGACTTGCTCAAAATACAGATGACCTGCATGAAGTGGATGCTCTACAGGCTAGCAAAACCCATCTTCCACCCACCCTCAGCCCCCAGTCCAGTACCCAGGGGTACCCTCCTCCACAAGCCAGCCTCCCACCCTACAGCACTCCACAGAACTTGTTCTGTGGGCTGGTAAGTCCAGTGCTCTGACTTCTGACTCTGCTCTTGCTGGCCCTTTGCTGTTTCTTGGTATCAAAGCTGTCTCTGAGATCAAAGTTCATTGTGCAGGAATCTTGGGGTCCAAATGGTACATTCTACCCCCAGCTCTCTCTTACTGCTAGTGAGATTTCTCTTCTTTTACTTTGAATATGACCGTTTCTATACCGAACAGAAAGGCAATCACAATTACTCCTGTTAACAACCACTCACAGCGAAACATGATCCAGTCAGTGTCTTTCCTCACCTTCTTACACAGGTCCATTGGAAAGATGAAGGTCATATGTTGGGAGTAATAAAGACGGGCTATTTTTGAAATGTATTTTAATTTTTTTTTTTTTTTTTTGCTTTTCAGAATTTTTATTCTCCCTGGTTTCTCCTCCTCCTCTTTCTCTTCTTCTTTTTTATTTAGTCATCTTACTGGGGGGCTCATACAACTCATCACAATCCACACATACATCCATTGTGTCAAGCACTTTTGTATATTTGTTTCCCTCATCATTCTCAAAACACATGCTTTCTATTTGAGCCCCTTGTATTCTCACATCATTTCCCCCCTCCCTCCCAGCTATCGTTGTTCTTGGTCAGTGCCATCAAGCCTGTTTCAACTCATAACCACCTGCATGCAACAGAGCAAAGCACCGCCCTGTCCCGTGCCATCTTCACAATTCTTCCTCTGTTTGAGGACATTGTTGCAGCAAGTATCTCCGTTCTTCTTATTGAGGGCTTTCCTCATTTTTGCTGCTCTTCTACTGTACCAAGCATGGTGTCCTTCTTCAAGGACAAGTCTCTCCTGACAACATGTCCAAAGTATTTGAGATGAAGTCTTGCCTCTAAGGAGCATTCTGGCTGTGCTTCTTCCAAAACAGATGGGTTGGTTCTTTTGACAGTCCATGGTACTTTGAATTTTATTCCCTAGCACCATAATTCAAATGCACCAATTCTTTTTGTTTTTTTCACATGATTATCAGGAGATTGGATCAGGAGCACATTAGACCTCAAAACCTCTTTGCATTTCAATACTTTTTTGGGGGGCATCACTGCCCTCTGGTGGTCATGGGAGCTACCCAGCCTTGCTCCCGGAGAGCCACTGCTAGATTTGAACCGCCAAGCCCATGGGCCGCAGTCCCGCACTCAACCACTGTGCCACCGGGACTCAGCCCCTAAAAGAGGTCTTGTGCAGCAGATTTACCCAAAACAATGAGACTATGACTAGAAGGGCTGTGATAAATATGTCAATGCATTGCATATGCAGATGACACCAGTTTGTTTCTTGAACATGAGGAGGACTTGACATACTTGGTGATGAAGATCAAGGGCTGCAACCTTGAGTATGAATTATAGCAATGAAATATTCAAAACTGGACCAATAGATTGTGATAGATCAAGAAAAGACTGTAGTTGTCAAGGATTTCATTTTGCTTGGATTTGCAACCAGCATTCACAGAAGCAGCAGTCAATAAATCAAATGAGGCATTGCTGTGGAAAAATTTGCCTCTTTTAAATGGTGAAGAACAAGGATATTCTTTTGAGGACGAAAGTGCTTCTCCTTCAAGCCATGTTGTTTTGTTTTGTTTTGTTTTGCTTGTTTTGGGGGCATCACTGCCCTCTGGTGGGAGTAGGAGGCCCAGCCTTGCTCCTGGAGAGCTGCTGTTGGATTTGAACCGCCAACACAGTGGGCTACAGTCCCACACACAACCACTGTGCCACCAGGGCTCAGCCCGCCATGATATTTTTGATCACCTCTTATCCATGTGAAAAATGGATTCGGAATAAGGAAGACTGAAGAGGAATCAATACAGTATAGTGCTGGTGAAGAAGGTTAAAAACACCATGGACTGCCAGAAGAACAAACAAATCTGTCTTGGAGGATGTATAGCCAGAGTGGTCGTTAAAAGGCAATAGATGAGACATTATCTCATGTACTTTGCACATATTATCAGAAGAGACCAGTCCTTGACAAAAGGCACCATGGTTGGTAGCGGATTCTGCATGCTTTGTATAACCTTTTACTTTTGTTTAACTGACTTCTTGTGAATTAATGAAAAATTCAAGCTGGTAAATAAGCATGCCTTTGTCCAAGTAGCCAGTAATTAATTTGACCTTAATATGACTTAAGAAATATTAGTTCACTTGACAAACTTAACAATAACAACAGTAAAAATAAAATGAGACAAGGACAATAGGTTTTTCAAGCGATGCCACGTGTTCCTTTTACATCACATCCTTTCTCACCATGTCCTTGCCTTTCACAGAAACATAATGGTTGACCCGCCTACTTTCCAATAGACATTTAGAGAGTATTAACTATTAATAGGTCATGTGTAAGGATAAAGAAGTGGTGTTAATTCTGTGTCCTCAAGTTGTCCTAGGCCTAATGGAGAAGACAGTTAAAATACCGTGTGATTGCCTGTGGGTTTTTTAAGAGCTTTGGGAACTCATTCTGTGAGATCAGGATTTTTTTTCCCCTAAGGTGGCACCTAAGCTGAGTCTTAAAGAAAGTAGAAAAGAGTATTTTTAGGACCAGGGAACAGCATGCACAAAGAGGAACAATGAAGAATGCCGCAGCAAGTCCTCCACTGCAGAACATTAGAGGTGGGTCCATGGGATGTAACTCTGGAGGTTTTAATTACATTTCTGCTACTAGCTCCTGTGGGATTTCAATCAAACCATTTAACCTTTCTAAGACTTAATTTCCTCATTTATAAAATAAGGGATATGAAAGTATAATTTCTAAGGTTCTAAAGCTGTATCCTCTGGGCTAAGTGTCTGCGTTACTGCTTTATGCACTCATCTCAGTTCTTTAATGAATGGATAAAATTATCTTGTAATTAGCACATTCATTGCCCAAATCAGCATTTTTCAACCTGTGGGTCCCAACCTTTTGGGGGGTCGGATGACCCTTTCACAGGAGTCACCCGATTCATCACAGTGGCAAAATGACAGTGATGAAGTAGCAACGAGAATAATTTTATGATTGGGGCTCACCAGAACCTGAGGAACTGTTTGAAAGGCTCTTGGCATTAGGAGGGTTGAGAACCCCTGGCTCAAAAGGTTGGATGAAGCTTTCCTTTATTGTAGAAAAATATAATAAATTATATAAAAGCCAGGGAATATTCCAATTGTTTTGCTTAAATATCTATACTCAACAAATTGTTTTCTAACCTATTAATCTTGTAGTATCATAGTTGAATATGAGCAATCCATTTCCTCCAAGTTACTGAAATATTATTGTACGTGTGTGTTTATGAATTGTTGTAGCCACTGTGTCATTTCTTCTCATTGAAGACCTTTCTGTTTGGATAGACACACATACACTTACACCTGCAATTGTTATCAAATATTTCCAAATGCCCAAGTCATGCCTTGGATTTATGTTTTTAAAATCTTTTATAGCTTTATAACTATGATATAGCTTATATTATAAATATATATAAAGTCATAACTTTATAACTATTATAAAGTTAAATTCATAGTATTTATAGTTTGTGATGTACATTCAACTGTGTTAAATTTATTCTTCATTTTTTTAAATTAAAAGATCGGCTGAACCCCGGTAGCGTAGTGATTGCGTGTGGGACTGCGGCCGACTGGCTTGGCGGTTCAAATCCAGCAGCAGCAAGGCTGGGCCTCCCACTCCTACCAGAGGGCAGTAATGCCTGTATTAAAAAAAAATTAAAAGATCACTTTATTGGGGCGCTTACAGCTCTCATAACAAACTATACTTTAATTGTATCAAGCATGTTTGTACATATGTTGCCATCGTCATTTTCAAAACATTTTCTTTCTACTTGAGCCCTTGATATCTGCTCATTCTCCCCTCCCACACCATTCCTCCCTCATGAACTCTTGATAATTTATAATTTTTTTCATGTCTTACACCAACCACTGTCTCCGTTCACCCATTTTCTGTTACCCATCACCCTGGGAGAGGGTTCTTTGTAGAACATTGTGATTGGTACCCCCTTTTTCCTCCACTTTCCCCTTACCCTCCTGGCCCAATATGTTTTTCTGATCCTTTTTATCTTCAAGAGTTGTTAGCTTGCTTTTCAGCATGAAATAGACAATTTCATTAAAGTACTGACAGGGCTGATAAATCACTATAAGAATTGACTGCTGTTATTACAATAACAGAGTCAGAGGAAATGCAATTCTGGCATATTATTTTATATTTTAGTTTATCCAGATTGAGAGAAGACTGAAATATAATAACCAAAAATATAATATAATAACCAAAAATCCCATAGGGTTTCTCGTCTTTCTCCTTTCTTACTTTCTTTTGACTAATGGAATTTAGTTTAGGAAAAGCAAAGCAAATTTAGAACAACATCATTTATGTGTGGTTTTTGTAACCTTAATTAATTATAGGACAGGCTAAACTGCTATTTTAAAATGAGAAAAATTACATGAAAGAGAAATAATTTTTTTCTTTTTTAGGCATCACTGCCCTCTGGTGGTGGGAGTAGGAGGCTCAACCTTTGCTCCTGTGAGCTGGAATTGAACCTCCATCCCAGTGGGCCGCAGTCCCGTGCACAACCACTACGCCACCGGGGCTCAGCCGAAAGAGAAATAATTTTAATGATTTAAATTAAATACCACAGTCATACAAGGCCAGAAAAACATATGTAGGCCCAAAGTTGAAAGATCACCATTGACAATATAGTGGTTAGTATAGCTGCCTTTCAAAAGAGGAAGGGCAGCTGAGCTCCATGAGATCAGTGTGGGACTCAGGTTCTGTGTGCTTCTTCTTCACCAACTCTGAAGGTAATGTCTTCATCTACATCATAGGTTCCCAAACCTATCTGGCCTCCCATATCCTTTTCAGAAAAAAAGTTGCTTAGCACCTCCCTAGCAATTAAAACTTTTGTACTTCTAACCCCTAATCTAGGACATAGTGTAGTTATCTGTTTTTTCAGCTACCCTGGACTGATCCAGACACACCTCCAACCCAGGGGTGAGCATTACCCATTTACTGATGGGTAAACACTGATCGACATGATTAAAAGTAGATAACAGGCACATTTTTATTACAATTCACAAGGAGGATGTATTAGCTAACTAGTATCCTTAGAGCAGCAATACCACAAGTGGGCCACTTTAAGGACCAAAGAGTATCTTCTTATAGTTTAAGAGCCTGGAAGTCTCAATTTAGACACAAGAGGAAGGTTTTCTCTCTGTGTCGGCTCTGAGAGTTCTTATCACCTTGCAATATCTATTCCTTGGCAATCATCATCATGTCAAATGACCTCTATCTTTCTCCATCTCTGCTTGCTTAACCTGATCCTTTTATATCTCAAAAGAGATTCAACCAATAAAAAGAGAATCTATGGACCAGGGGAAAAATTGACCACAACAAAATGGATAAGTAACTAATTGTTAAGATCTAGTTTATTTTAAAAATCTATTAAAAATAAATCTAATATGTCAATAAGAAAAAATCCATAGTCCAATTTTGAAAATGAACAAAGGACATGAACAGACAGTTCATCAAAGATTACATCTAAATAACTAAGAGCATATGAAAGGAGGCCCAAGATTATTAGCTATCTGGGAAATGCAAATCAAAGTTGAGATTCTACCTTACATCAACAATGACAGCCAAATCTAAAAAACAGAAAAGAGTAAATGCTGGTGAGGGTGAGGAGAGACTGCCATTCTCTTGCATTGCGAGTGAGATTGTAGATATGTGTGACTACTGTGGAAAGTGATGTGGTGCTGCCTCAAACTGCTGACAATAGAAATCCCATCTGACCTAGCACTCCCTCTGCTGGGAATATACCCTAAAGAAGAAAGAGCCATAGTGCAAACAGACATATGTACACCCATGTTATCGCAGCACTGTTAGCAATAGCAGCAAGATGGAAACAACTCATCAGTAGAAGAATGGATAAAGAAACTTTAGTCATATGCAAAATAGAATACTACTCATTGCTAAAAACAACCATGGGGCTGAGCCCCGGTGGCGTAGTGGTTGTGCGTGGGACTGCGGCCCACTGGGATGGAGGTTCAATTCCGGCTCCCAGGAGCAAAGGCTGGGCCTCCTACTCCCACCACCTGAGGGCAGTGATGCCTAAAAAAATAAATAAATAAATAAAAACAACCATGAAACCATGAGACACCTTGTGTCATGAATGGTCCCACAGGTCAATATGCTGAGTAGAATGAGGCAAAATCACAAAAAGACAAATATCGGGTAGGAAGGAGGGAGAGAAATGAGGAGCTGAGACCAAAGGCTCAAGTAGAAAGAAAATGTTTTGAGAATGATGATGGCAACAAATGTGCAAATGTGCTTGGCACATTGGATGGATGTGTGGATTGTGATCAAAGTTTTCTGAGCTCCCAGTAAAATGATTTTAAAAAGAAAAAGAAAAACAAGACTGCTGTTCCAAAGGGGAGGGAGGGGAACAAGAAAAAGATTCTCAGTGCAAAAGAACCCAACTTTGTTGGTTTCCAGGAGGGAAGGACAAAGGACGGAAGCTGAAGTAATAGACCTGGAGAGCTGATAGGTATCATCTTGGGTAAAAAAGCCTTAAAATCCACAACCGAGAGAAGAGAATTCTAAGGACAGAAAGTAGGTAAGCTACTTATGGTGGCAGGGAGTGGGGCTTGACAAGTAACAAGCTGTGGGACACAAAACTGATGGAAATGTAAACCCCCTACCAAAATAAAAAAATATTCAAAACAGATTGACGCAAGATACACTCTTATAGGGCTACTGCCTCATTAACATAGCAAAGAAAATTCATTCCCAATGAGACTGTAACCTCAGATAAGGCGTTAGGGGAACACACAATTCAATCTGCAACAAAGAGGACAATTTCAATCAAAATGTTAGGACATTTTTCTTATACATCATGGCCCTATGAGGAACTACCTGTATGTGATCACATTGACCATTATAACTCAAAAAATAGATATAATAGAAAGAATAAGCTGACAAAAGTGAGTGAGAATGATGGCTTAGCGTGAAGAAAGTAATCAGTGTCACTGAATTGTACATGTAGCAATAAATACACTTTCATGTGGAATGGTGGTGAAGAGTGTCTTCCATGCGAGTAGCATGAAAACAGGGCCAGCTTCCTACTTGTTTAGCATCCTGTGAGTAATTTGGACAATCACATGAGCAGAGATCTTTTTTTCTTCCCCACCCTCATTTCGGCTAGACTTAATTATTTCTTTTGTAAAAGAATTCCCTTAACCCTGTATTAGCTTTTGTTTATTTGCTGCAGGTTAGTTTCATATGACCATAGATTTCTTCTAAATATAATTCTACATTCTTCTGGTCTTGCTTGTTAATATTTGTGACTAATCCTACTTTTTCCTCCAAGCTTAGATGGAAATGCAGCATCTTTAAAAAAGTTTCTAGGATTGCTCTATTTTCTGGCTGAGAAATCTTAATGTGGGATATTTTGCTTTTAAAAATCCCCATAGAGACCTTTTGAACTTTGTGTTTAAGGGAAAAGAGGTTGAATTTCCTAGTCCTATGAGACTTTGAATTGCTGTAGTCGACCAATTTATATTATACATTGCAAGCAGATGGATAATCTCTTAGAAGAGCTATATTCTGTTGGTCTCAGATTAGCACTTTGGGACAGGGCCCATATCTTTCTTGGAATATGATAGTCTGGTAGCAGTGACCAGCTAGTTTAGTATAGTCTGGCACTTCCTAGCCACTTTCTATGGCATTTCAGTATCACAGGTACATGGCCTACCTTTCAGCTTACTCAGGTAATAATTTTACCAGTTATTGTGACATGGCCTAAAGAAGATCACCAATTTTCCAGTCTGCGGATTTTGTTTTCCCCTTTTGTCTTTTACTCAACTAGGGATTGTATATTAAAATTTAATGTTGGCAGTACCTTGCCTCCAGGTATAACGTTTTATATTATAGACTAAAGTGGTCATACTAGATATGCATACAGATACACAATAGTTGGGGGAAGGGGAATTATTTACCATCTTGAAACTCTGTTACAGAGTAGCTCTAGTTTGACCTTTAGGACCTCTGTGTGTTGGAATTGACTCGGTAGTGGTTAGTTGTGGTGTTGAATATAAAAGAATGGAATGGCAGCCTGGAATGACATCACCTTGAGGTAGCCTTCCAAGATGTGGCTAGTTCTAATATCTGGGTCAATTTAAATGGTTGATTTTTTTATTCATGATTATCTACAGCTTCCTGATCGTTGTATACCTGGTAATATTTGACCAAAAGATGGACCTTACATTTTATCCTGGTTGCTACATATTTTTAATATACCCGTAAATATTCTTGAGCTTCACTTTGGAAGGCAGTTACTCAGAAACAGTTTGATCCTTTTAGGTCTCGTTGTTTTAGACATATTAGGCTAGATCAGAACAATGTTTAGTCTATGACTAACTACTTCCCTGAATTAAGCAGGACCATTCTGAATTTTCTACAATAGGTTTTGTGAATCATGAAGTTTTCCATTCTGGCTGGGGGGAATAAGCACCAAACACTATCTCTTCTCATCCTCATAGATGATCCTCTATCTTTTGGTAGTTTTCTGTTATGTGTGCCGTGCGACCCTCCACCGAACTCTGGAATTCTCTCTGTGTGCAGCTCGCCTCTCTCTGGTTCTCTGTCCAGGTACCTGTTTGTTAAAAGGTACCTGTTTGTGTTTAATTCTGCTTTTTCCTCCTCCAGTGAGTTGGAATTTGGATGTGGTAAGACCCAGCTTTAATCAGGATGGTGGAGATACAATTCTAAGGGCCACAGAGAAATGGGTCTAACTCAGAGGTCATCTTTTCTCCTAGGAGACTTGAAGTGATGTTTAGAGGCACTTCTGGTTGTCCCAGCTGCGGGATTGCAACTACATCTAGTCAGTGGATACTATCTATAAAGCATAGGACAGCCCCTCAAAACAAATGATCTGGTATAAATTGTCAATAGTAGCAAGCTTTAGAACAATATGATGAAAGGAACTTGGGTCTCTGCATAGAGCTAAGCTACCTGTAGACCTGTACAACCTGTTTATCTCTAGATTGTCACATTTAAAATAAATGCTTTTAAATTCCTGTGTTCCTTTATTTAAATCCCTGTGATATGGACTGGACTGGGATGTTTACTCAAGGTTCAACTGCTCTTGTATATAAGACTCTTTCTTACACACCTAACACAATCCCCTTTACAGAATTTGAGGGGGGTTCTTTTGGTGCACTTCTTGCTCTCTCCCCTGGGGCAACTCGGCATCTCCATCTGGGCTGGCACTTTTTTGGTGGGGGCTTGAGAGAGTACTTGATGAAGAATCTAAACACTTTCCTGCTTCCTGAGTCAGTCTACAGAATGTGTAAATGCAATCATAGTATTTGAGATACTAAAATAAAGTGACAATAATACATCCAGAATTGTGGTCTTCCTCAACTTTAAGCTAGCGTCTTTCCTTCCCATCACCAGTTTGAGTTTACTCTTCTTGTAGGAACTGAGAGCAACTGATCATGGCAGGCACGTATGGAATTTTCTACCTGCAGAGGTAGTATCGTCAAGGCTGAGAGCTGGTCAGATGCACTGAAGGAAGTGATTGAAACAAACATGGGCCAGCAAGTACAAATGGCCTGAGCATCACATCTGAGTGCAAAGCCAAGGCTAGTCGAAACTGCCAGGGAAACTAATGGAGATGAGTGCATGGGAGTGGCAGGTAGAGGTGAGGACAGCTTACCTGCTGGTAGTGGGCAGGCTCAAACTGGCAGATTTGAGGGAGCTTACTTAAAAGGGTTAGCACTCGAACGGAAGCCACCAATCAAACCCATCCTAATTATTAACTTATAGCCACCCCCAATTATATTTTGCTCTTGGCGACTTTTAAATTGACTCTTCTTAAAAAGTTCTCTTTTTTTTCCTTTTAAAAATCATTTTACTGGGGGCTCGTACAACTCCTATCACAATCTATACATGCATTCATTGTGCCAAGCACATTTGTACATTTGTTGCCATCATCATTCTCAAAATATTTGCTTTCTACTTGAGCCTTTGGTATCAGCTCCTCATTTTTCCTCTCCTCCAAAACCCCTTCCTCACGAACCCTGATAATTTATAAATTATTATTTTGCCATGTCTTACACAGTCCAACATCTCCCTTCACCCCCTTTTCTGTTGTCCATCCCCCAGGAGGGGGTTAAATGTAGATCATTGTGATCAGTTCCACCTCCCCCCACCACCACCTTCCCCTCACCCAACTGGTATCACTACTCTCATTATGTGTTTTTTGGATGATGATATGCTTCAAGATATTATCGTAATTTTACATTTCAGGTGCTTTTAAAATTATGGATTCCATCTTGCTCTTAGACTATGACTATTTTATCATTCAAATAGCACTTTATTTGTTTATTTTTTATTTCTCTTCAGCTATCACTTTAATAAAATAGTTTCAGTAAATGAATTATAAATATAATTGTAGTTACCTTGACTTGGTATTTTATGCTATCTCGAGGCAATTTTGAGTAAAAAGAAGAAACAAAAGGCCGTCACACTGAGCACACTTGGGCTGAGACATTCTTCCTGAAACCTAACTAGGTGTTCTCATTTGAGGACAGAGACAACAAAACTGACACCAGAGTGTGGGGAGCTCAAGGGAGGCGCCACTTTGTCAGAACAAGACCATTTGGGCCCCAGCACAGCCTGTGATTCAGAGAGAGAGCGCGAGAGGAAGTTCAAGTGCTTGCTGTGTCGTTCGACTTCTCCACAATGAGTACAGACCAGAGCTTGACAGCGCTACCAGCACACAGCTCTGGTAAACCCCATTGCCTTCCACGTCGTCACTCTGAGGTCTTGAGTACTGATTTGCTATTTTTCATCTTTCATTTTGATGTGTTGGGGTACCCTGAGTAGAACATCATAACCTGGGCTGTCATTCATAGGAAACCAAGAAATGCAGCCACATGTAAACAAGTGGAAATCTGTATTTAACTTTTTTTTAATCTATCTTAACTATTCTAATTCCACTGTGAACAACAGCCCATTTTCTGGCAGATTCTATGTTCTATAAATGGAATAATTGTAGAAGAGGCTTCACTTCACCACAATGATTTCTGTATCATTTCCTTAAGTTGGATTTTAGTCCTTTCTAAAAAAAATTCATAACATAAAATATTAGTGTAGGTACTTGTTGGCATTGCTTCAGAGCTTCTGTTGAGTCATTAAATATGTTTTAAATTTTTACTGAGAGCCAAGTAAATTGCTGTTTCCATCAGCACCTATATTTGTATTCATATAAGATAGAAAATACTGTTTATAATCTAATACAAGAATATTTTAGACACCAAAATTTTGAGTTTCATGCATGTCTATCATGCATGCCTATCATGTAAATAATGTGCATCTGTCCATCAATTCATTTCCAGGGAACTATATTTTCCCCTTACAAATTTTCTTGCTTGTGAACGAATATCACATGGTAGGTAGTAAGCACTGCAAGGGACTTCAAAAAATTTTGGGAAAGTGGAATTGAAAGATAAAACTTTTCAATATAAACTTAATATCTCAAAATAAGTTCCATCAAGTCAACACACTTTTGTAAGTGATGCTATCCGTATCCTGAGAATTTAGCCAGGCAAATGCAATATCTTTTTACATTACTAACTAAAGAAAAATAGGTGCCCTTTAAAGGTGTTTTTGACAATAGGAAATCAAAAGTCAGAAAGAGTTGCGTCAGCCCGGGTAGACTAGAGGAACAAATTTCATACACACACATATGAATATAAAGAAAGGGTTTATATACAAAAGGAATGGAACACTGAGAAAGCATCCCAACCCAGTCCAGTTCAAAGTCATAAGTCCAATATTAGCCCATATGCCTGATACCAGTCTATAATGTCTCCTTCCTACTCACAAAGTCACAGGCCAGTGGGTGCAGAATCCCAGCGCTGGCAGGGGTCTCCCCATGGCTCCTCGCTTCCAGGGCTCAGGGTCCATCAACAGCATCCAGTGGTGGCAGAAGCAATTCATCACTGGCAATGGTTCCCACATGGCCTCTCCAGCTTCATAGGTCTGACTCCATCAGGGCAAAGCTGTGTGGCTTCTGCTCCAGCTCCTTCAGCTTCTCGGATGCTGCCATCTTGTCTTGTTCATGATTAATCATCTCTCTAAGACTAACTCCCAACAACTGGAGAAGATAGTTTCTCATCTTCACAAGGGAAATATCGCAAGATTTCCCAGAAGTCTCAGGAGAAAGCCATGCCTACACAGAGGCCTCATTGGCTACTCAATGGCTATCTCCAGATTAACAGACTAGACTCCACCCCTACATTTCAATCATAAAATTAACATAAGCACATGACTGCCACAAGAGTAAAATCAGGAATGTAAGGAGAAGACCTAATAACTCTGCGTAGAAATTTTTCACAGAACTGCCCTTGTTTGATGAGTAGGCAGAAATACTGCCATGGTGGAGAAGGAGCCTCTGGTGAAGTTTTCCTAGGAATTTTTCTACTAAAGCTTTGACTACCTTTCTCAAAGCTCTTTCTTTGAAATGATAGCCAGATAATATCTTTTTTTTTTTAGCCCTCCAGAAAGTCAACAAGCAAAATGCCGTGAGCATAATAAAAAAATAAACATTTAGAAAACCAACATTGCTCTGAACTTTACTCTTGACTCATTTGTTTTAGCTTTGCCTGGACCACTTTCTGTTCTTGTTAGCCATTACTTAGATTGTGTTTTGTGTACATGATTAAAGTGATAAATCCATTTTTGATTTCCTGTTACATTTCTTCCAAGATAGGTTTCAGGGTCTTAATCACACTTGTTTAGAACTATTGAAAGCTCTGCTCCTGTCTGCAGCTGATCTGGGTACAACAGTTTGACATCTATCGAGTACAAAGTGTGCTCAACTTTTAATGTTTCAATCAGAATTGTATAAGCTGAACCAATTAATATGTCTATTGTTTTGGCTGTTGTTTTCACGGTTATTCCCCCTTTCTCTTCATTTTGATCACTAACATAGTTAATTGATGTAAATGATCTGGTACTGCAAGCTTCCTCTTGGCATCATCTTAATAGCGGACTTCTTTGTGGCAGTATCCCCATAAGCTTTTCATAAAGCATCAAGAATCTCCCCATTTTTCTACCCAGCCTTTACTATGAAGTTGATGTTTTTTCTTGCTTCAATTTTGTTCTGATAAAGGTACTTTTCAAAGTGATGTCATGTCCTTCTGAATAGTTCTAATCAGATATTGACATTTTATGACAACTTAGTATGGGTTTATTTTGGTGCAAAAATAAAGTGAAATTCATGCATAGTTTTTACATAATATATTCTATAAATTTTGAAGACCCTTTGTCTTGCCAAACAACAAAATTTTATTCAATTATTATGGCTTTTATTTTACTTCGGTATTTTTCTTCCTTTAAAAAATTCATAGTCATTGCACTTTTCATTTTGAAATTTTTAACTTTAAAATTTTTGAAATTAAAGAATTTTTTTTATTTTTCTATTTTTTTAATTTTTTTTTTTAGGCATCACTGCCCTCTGGTGGTGGGAGTAGGAGGCCTAGCCATTGCTCCTGTAAAGCTGGAATTGAACCTCCATCCCAGTGGGCCACAGTCCCGTGCACAACCACTACGCCACCAGGGCTCAGCCCAAGAAAAATTTGAGTAAAAAAGACATATATTTACCACCTCCTACTTTATTTAGAACAAAGCCTTTTTAAAGGTGAGCTCACATTTTAATTCCATTTATGACTTAATTCTTCTACCGTCCTTCACTCTATAATATTTTAATGAACTGTGACCATAGTGATTAGACACTGTTGGGAACTGAATGAGGAGATTGTTGGTAAATCTCAAAAGATAAACAGAAGTTCATAGATAGGCAGATACATAAATAATTATTATAGAAAATTTGTTGTAGACTCATAAACAAAGCAGGATAAGATACAAAAGCTTAGGCCCAGGAGTACTCAAACTACCACCCGCCGAGGACATTTATCTGGCCTGCTGGGTGTTTTTGCCACAGCTGCTGTCCTGCTTAGCAGCTGACTCTTCTCGGGCCTGCAGTAAATTTGTTCATAGATTTTTGGGTTTTTTTTAACTACAGTCTGGCCCTCCAACGGCAGGAGGGACAGTGAACTGGTCCCCTGTTTAAAAAGTTTGAGGACCCCTGACTTAAACAGTGTGTTAGTCCAGGTTGACTAGAGAAACAAATCCAGAGGCATTCATATGTGTGTAAGAGAGGTTTATATTACAGAGTAATTAAGCATCACTAAAGCACCCCAACCCACTCCAGATCAAGTCCATTAGTTCAATATTAGCCCATAATTTCAGTATTACCTCTTGAATACCTCTTCAGACTCAGGCAGCACATTCAATGACGCGAAATGCAGGAAGATCACAGGCTTGTGGATGAAAGGTCTTGTGGAAGAATCTTCGGGACTCTGGCTACTATCAGCGTAGCTCTATGTGGCTCTTCAACAAGAAGGGCAAGCAGAGAGAGATAATGAAGAGATGAAGTTCCCCGAATGCACACGGGAAAGTCATGTCCACCAGGAGGCACCGTCAGACTGTGACCTGATTGACAGGCTAAAACCCACGCCTTCACTGTATTTATCAAGTTGACACGAAATTGTATAACTACCGCAGCAGATAAAGACAAGATGTGAGTTGAGAGAAGTGACACTTGGCATTTAAATAATGAAAGATAAGTATGTCTCAGGCAATTAGAACAGCACCTGTAAACAATAGATTCATCATAAAATAAAGCATCTTCAGGAAATGATGAGATGTTTCATGATAACCTTGGACATGAGGAGTCAAGATGCTCAGGTGTAATTGGAAAGCCAGAATAGAGCTAGATTGTCCAAAGCATAATTTGTGGTTAGGACTGTGTGCTAACCTTTGAATCCTTGGGTCCAAATAATCTTGGAGACAAAGAAATATAGAGTAAAATGTTGAGGCTGATATAAATGGGGGGAACAGTTAGGAGATTATTGAATAGTCCAAGGTAGAATTAATGACAGTTTCTAAACCAAGACAATGGCATTGGGATAGAAAGCTCAGCAGTATTTCCCAGGTACAGATTAGGAGACTCAAGAAAAAATTCAATGTGCAGGGTAATGATACTGTCATTCTATTTCTGCTTCTCTCTCTCTCTCTCTCTTTATTCTATTCCAAAAAATTTCTTTGTCAGTCTTTTTTTCCTTTTTAAGGAACTGCTTAGAAAGTACTCTTTATAGAGAAGGTAGCTTACTAGGTTTTGCTGAAAATCACTCATTTATTTATAACCTAAGTACCCTCAACTGTTGATAGAGAATATGTTCCCAAACCTATTTGGCTTACTGCTTCCTTTTCAGAAAACAGACAAGCAAACAAACAAAAACAAAACCTACTCACCACCCCCTGGCAATTAAAAACATGTGTTCTATACCTTGTAACACGGGTTAAAGTGTAGATACCTGCATTTCCAGCCCACTGGATCATTCCAGCATTCCCCCCCAACCCCCCACCGGGAACAGTATGACCTGCTCTGGAAAACATTAGAAAAGCGTCGGCTTTCTTCGGCTTAGTGTGTTGTGGTTTGAATGCCATTATTTATTAACTTTTCAAGAAAAGTGGCAAAGAAATTGCTCTTCTCGCCAAGTTTGTCCAAAAGTCAAGAACTCTTAGAGAGTCACATTGTTTATGTAACAGGGGCTGTTCCATTCCTCCATGACATTGGCAAAATAAACTTATCTATTACACATGCCCTTCCTACTTAGTAAAGAATATTATCTCTCTGGCAATTCTGGAGCAGTGTGCTATATAAAACCATACCCAATGCCACCGAGTTGATTCTGTCTGTGGAGACCCCACGTATTACTGAGGAGCACGGCTTCACAGACTTTCTTGGATATAATTATTACGTAGCACACTGGATGGGTTTGAATCACCAACCTTTTAGTATGCAAGGGTAAATAAACTGCTTGCATCAAAGGAAGGCGTAAGAAATTAGGTGCAGTTTGGAAAATTAGACAGACACAAAAAGTTGTTTTGCCTTTGCAGAGCTGCTCAGATTCAACCAAGGCTCTCTGTTTCCATGGCAACAACTCAAATCCAGACTCTTATTTTCTCACATTTAGTTTATTGCAAAAGCTCTCTGAATTGTCTGTCTACCATCAATCTCCTCTTCTCTTAAATTCTTTGCAAAATATCATCTTCCTCATAACACCTGTTCTAGAGCCTTCCTTCTAGCATTCCATTTTAATAATAATTTGGCCATGGTTTACTATCTAATGTAGTCTCACATAACCTGGGCTCCATGGGGACAAAATGTCTTTGCATCTTTGCCGTAGTCTAGGATGCTATTGGGAGTGGAGACTCCTTTATATGCTAGTTTGCTCGTTTCATATTCTACTTAGCATTGAGAACTGGCAGAGTAGAACTGCCCCTGTGAGTTTTGGAGACTGAAACTTTGCAGGAGTTGAAAGCCCCATCCTTCTCCCTCAGAGATACCAGGTGGTTTTGAACTGCTGTTCTTGCTGACTAAAGCCCAATGCATAACCACTACACCACAAGGGCTCTTAGCATCAGAGCACAGTTCTAGGTGATGGTATACATAGATAATTTCATATTTTTCTTTCCTGTGGGTCTCTGAGTTCATTTGATCCTCTGTGTCTCTATCTGGACTAAGAGCTGTTTATGTTGTTAATTTTCTTCTCTTTCATAAAATACTTGAGAGTGATATAGCCATGTGTATTACCTAAAGCTTGCAGGATCTTTTAAACAGCAATATTATGATAGTTTTATTTTAAATATAGAAACCTCTATCATCTTTGCCAGAAACCACAGTGACTCAGCTTCTTGTATGTCTAAAATGATTTCTGCAGTTTTCTGTGGCAAAGACTCTGTGATGATTAGAGATCAATAATAACCTTTTTTCAGCAAAGCGCATAACATTTGGCATTAATCGTGAAGTTTTTATCAAGTCACCACAATTAACCAAATGAACCAATTTTGTCAGAGTATGTTTTTGTCTTTACCGTACACTCAGAAGTATGAAAGTAGCTTTATTTATGAATTAAAGGTAAATATTAAGACACTTTTACATTTCCTAATTCATTTTATGTTATTATGGTGTTTTTAACACCGCTTTCTCATTTATAAAAGTGAGATAAAAATAACTGTCTCAGAGGAAAGTAAAAGGAAATAGAGGAAAGAATTAGAAGGCAAAAGACATTTATAGAGGTCTAAATATAGGCATATACATATGTAAATGTATTTTTATATAACTATATATTTATATGTTAAGTATTAAAGTGGCAGGTGCATATTGGGCCTCTACTCAAGTACTCCCTCAATGCAAGAACACTTTGTTCTAATAACTCACATTCCGTGGTGCTCACCTTCCCTACACGATCACTAAAGACAAAATGGGTGCATGTGCAAAGCTGATGGTCCCCAGCTATCAAAGATAGAGTGTTTGGGGCCTCAAGGGTAGCCATCTAGCTGAGAAGTAACAAAGCCCATGTGGAAAAAGCACTCGAGTCTTTGTGATCATGAGATGTCAATGGGATCCGGTATCAAGCATCAAAGACCCAGGACAACAAAAAAATCATATCACTGTGAATGAGGGAGAGGGCAAAATGGAGACGATCTGTAGACAATTGGGCATCCTGTCACAGAAAGGTCACAAGAAAGAGATGAACCAGTCAGGGTGCAGTAAAGCACCAAAGCAACATACAACTATACAACTTTCCTCTAGTTCTTTCATGCTTCTCTCCCCTCCTCTCCACTATCATGACTCCAATTCTACCTTATAAATCTGACTAGACCAGAGTTTGTACATGGGTAGATAAGAGCTCACAACACAGGGATTCCAGGACAGATAAACCTATCAGGACCAATAATGAGAATCGCAATACAAGGAGGGTAGAGGGAAGGTGGGGAAAGAAAAGAGGATGGAGATCACCATGATCAATAAATAAACATCTCCTACCTAGGGGCATGAGCAACAGATAAGTGGGTGAAGGGAGGCAGCAGTTGGTGTAAGACATGATAAATAAAAATATAATAATTTATAAATTATCAAGGATTCATTGACGGGGCTGAAGACGCTGATACCAGGGCTCCAGTAGAAAGAAAATGTTTTGAAAGTGATGATGACAAGAAATGTACAAATGTGCTTGACACAATGAATGTATGTATAGATTGTGATAAGAACTGTAAGAACCCCCAATAAATTTATCTTTAAAATAATAACTATCTCACCCTATAAATAATCAATAGTTGCGAATTAAATCTTAAGTGTTGGGCGTACTCATGATCTACTATGAGTGAGTAATTTAATTTATTCTTCAAAAGATATACAACTGACTGTATTGTGACTGTGGGGGGCAAAGAACAAAAACAATAAATTTTGAATCTATAAATGCCAAGGATCATGTTAGTTGACTCTTCGGCTGCCAAAGGAAAGTTAAGTTCAAACCCCAAACCAATCCCACTACCAACAAGTGTATTCCAACTCAGAGTGGCCCTGTAGGACATGGTAGAAGAGTTCCTTAAGAGATTCTGAAGATGTAAATCCTTAAAGGGGCAGGTATCCTCATCTGTCCGCTATACAGTAGCTGGCGGAATCGAACTGCTGTTCTTGTGGTTAGCAACCTAATATGTATCCCACTATAGAATCAGGGCTCCTTTAGGTTCAAAAGACTGTAGATTTTTAATCTTCAAAAGTCAGAATGAATGGATGAATGGAAGAGACTGAAACAAGACTATTATTCTGTGCTTATGTTTTTCTTTAATCTCTTTGTACATGAAATATCTTTTCAAACCTCTCTCTCCTTTTCCCAGAAGCCTCCTGATAGTGTAAAGCAGCCAGGTCCCTTCCTCTCAGTATTAACTCTCATTAAAATGCCTCCCCTTACAGGTTTATCCTACATTGTATGTGTTCTTGCCTTGTTTTGTTTCATTTGTTTGTTTTGGGGGGCATCACTGCTCCCTGGTGGCAGTGGGAGGCCCAGTCTTGCTCCTGGAGAGCTGCTGCTGGATTTGACTGCCAGTCCTGTGGGCCACAGTCTGGCACACAACCCCTACCCCACCAGGCCTCAGCCCCTGCCTTGTTTTAAACATATTCATTAAAAATTGGAGAAATGAATCTGAGTGTGATTTTCTCTCCTAATTTTCTTTATAAGAAGCAGCACAGAGGTTAAAGCTCTCAGCTGCTTACTGAAAGATAAGGTCAGCAGTTTGCACCCACCAGCTGCTGCAGAACAAAGAAGGGGTGTCTGCTTCCGTAAAGATGGCAGCCTTAAAAGCCCTGTGAGGCAGTTCTGCACCGCCCTTTCAGATTGTTATAAGTTGGAATAGAGCCAAAGGCAGTGGGTTGGTAGGTAGGAACTTTTTTTGACAAAGCTTCCCCTAATTCTAATTAATTTTCTAAATTAGTACTACTTAAACAATATTTCTTGGGATGATTTGATTATGCTAAGTGTTTATATTGCTTTTCAGAAGTTTAATGAATATGATATAAGTAATTTCAATTATTATTCAGTGAATACATATTTAGTAGCTATCTACTATATGCCGTGCATTGTTTTAAGGCAGTGGTTCTCAACCATCCTAATGCCGCAACCCTTCAAGACAATTCCTCATGTCGTGGTGACCCCCCCCCCACCATAAAATTATTTTCGTGACTATTGTTTTGAATCAGGTGGCTCCTATGAAAAGGTCATTCGACCCTCAAAGGGGTCATGACCCACAGTTTGAGAACTGCTGTTATAGGTAGGTGTTCAACACTGTGGCGTTGTTCTTCTAGAACTCACATTCAAGTTGGGGAGAAATACTATGAGTACCTATGGAAGTAAGTTCAGTAAATGGCATCGGTACAGAGGGGCTTCTCTGCCTTCCCCTGGTTTCTTCATTGCCAGGAGACAGGAGTTAGTCATGCTTCCACACTCCCTCCTTCCTGACCTACTCTGCAACTATCTCCCACACACTCTACTTCTATACTGGATCAATAATTAATTGCAATAGCTACACAGAATGCACAGACAATACTCACAGGTAAGAGGTCTTATCAGGACCTTGTGAGCCCTGGTGGCATAGTGGATGTGATCTTCTAAGAGACTGGACTTTCTACTCCTGTAAGTAGTTAGAAATTCAAAGCAAACACTTCTACCCTGTCCTATAGGGTCACTCGAAGTCTGCATTAACTCAGTGGCAGTGTGTGATTACTTAGGGAAGTTAATAGTTATGAAACAGTCAACATTTCAGATAAAATCATTGGTCCACATCAACACATACTTAGCCAGCATCCAACTCTTTCTCTGGTCCTCAGCCTTTCAGCCATGTGGTTCCTTAGCCTCTGTTCACCTGCACCTGGTCTGTCACCTTGTCTCACAGTCTCATAAGCGTGTTGCCGCGCCTCTTGCTCTGTCTTGTAGCTTCCATGCCTTGGTCTTTGTTTTTAATGAATCATTTTATTAGGGACTCTTATAGCCCCTATAACAATCCATACATTGTTTGTATGCATGTTGCCATCATCATTTCAGAAACAATTTTTTCTTGAGTCCTTGGCATAGTCACTAAATCACCAGCAAACATCTTCCTGGTGTTCCATCAGACATCAACAATTATATCCCTTATTCTAGGATCACTTCCGAACCCAGCTTGAACCTCTGGCAGCTCCCTGTCAGTTGCAGTGTATGGCTGCAACCATTATTACAGGAAATGAAGCTCCTTTAAAAGACCAAGGTTATTGGCACTAATCATGATCATTCTAAAAAAAAAAAAATCCCACTGCCATCGAATTGACTCCAACTAATAGTGACTGTGTATAGGGTTTCTGACAGGAATGCTTGTGGTGTAGTTGGTGAATTGGTCTGCTAACCACAAGGTCAGTCGTTCAAAACCACCAGTTACTCTGCAACAGAGAGCCAGGGATTTCCACTCTTGTAAAGGTTTAGGAAGTCAGAGGAGCAGTTCTCCCTGCCCTCGGGGTCACTAAGAGTCTGATTCAACTCTAGGGTAGTGAGACTGTAAATCTTTATAAAGACAGCCTTAACGTTTTCTATCAAAGTGGCTGGTGGGATTGAACCATCGACCTTATAGTTAGCAGTCCAATAGGTAATCTGCATTACTACCAGGGGTCGTTATCAATAGCATGAATTAATTACTGTAGCTCCTTTTAAGTAAATTTCCAATAATTTTTTTCTAAAAAATATTTTAAAACTTAAAAAAAATACTTTTATGCCTCCCCCTTCACCTAAATTAATATGTGTGGATTATGCTCTTTTCCACTCCTTCCCTGGTAACTATCAAAGATTGTTTATGCTACTTGAAAACCTCTTCTTGATTTTCCATATTATCTATTGTGAATGCCTGATTTTACTTAGCATAATGCCCTCTGGGTCCTCAAAGTTGTGAGGTTTTTTGAGGAATCATCATTACGCTTTAACATTGCCCTGTACGCAGTTATGCGTATGCACCACAATTTGTTTAACCATACTTCCATGGGCTGGCTCTATCTGTGGGCTATTGTGAAGACTGTTGCACGAACATGGGTGTGCATATAGCTTTTCGTGTCGTGTCTTATTTCCTTATATTAGGCAGAGGACTTGCTGAGTTACATGGTATTTCTATTCCCAACATTTTGAGGAAGTATCGTACCACTTTCCACAGTGGTAGTACCATTTTACAGTCCTGCCAGTAGTGTACGTGTCTATCCTTATACTGATGCGGGCTATTTTGCTGACTGTGGTTGTGTAGGAAGTTTTGAGATGAGAAGTAGACAACCTCTGATTTGTTCTTCATTAGTAGTGCTTTGCTTAGCCTTTTTCTCTTTCGTTGACATATAAAGTTGGTGATGAGTTCATGAGTGATATTGGTGTATGACTTTCTATTTTAATGATGCCTTTGCTGATTTTAATGGGAGTAAAAAGCCTCATCTTTCTCCCTGTTGTGGGATGAGGGTCGGCCTGCTAACCACAAAATCAGCAGTGTGAACACACCAACCTTTTCAAGGAGAAAGATGAAATTTTCAGCTCCCGTAAATATCTACTGTGCCTGAAGAATCTTAGAGGAGAAATGGTTGAAAGGGAAGAAACTGCCAAACTTGCCAAACTATTAACTAGGACTTCGATGCCTCCTAAAACAACAAGTGTATACAAACTTAGCTTTCAGGAATTCCACTCTCACCATTGGAAACACACATAATAAATATAGAGAAGGTATAGAAGTTTTTTAAATATCCAAGTGTAATACTTCTATAAAAGAGTAAAACAGGATATTTCAGCTTTTTGAGATGTGTCCATTTCCTTTTTTTTTTTTTTTTTTTGGAGGTGGGGGTGGTGTCACTGCTCTTCCCTGTGAGAGTAGTAGGCCCAGCCCCACTGCTGGAATTGAACCTCCGTCCCAGTGGGCCGCAGTCCCGCGTACAACCACTACGCAACTGAGGCTCAGCTCTGAGATGTGTCCATTTCCATTTGTTCCTAACCTGTCATTAGCACATAGGTGTGTTGGGCTGCTAAATAGCCCAGTTGGTCATAAAGACAGAGCTGATGTGTCCGTAGGAAAAAGAGAACATGGATACCAGGACATTCATGCAAAAGATTTGATACTCATTTTTGCACCCCTGAGGTAAGAATGGCCACTAAATTGCTCTACACTAAAGAAGCATTGTTTGTGAAGAGTTAAATTCTAATCCAGAATAATTCACCACTAGAGCTAATAATTTAAAAAAGCATACCAAATCCACATACCTGTGAACCTTAAAAATATATTGGATGTTCTATGATTAAAAACCAGCATAAAATCCACTAGTTGGATTCAGGTCCTTCCTGGTAGCATATATATGTGTGTGTGTGTGTGTGTGTGTGTGTGTGTGTGTGTGTGTGTATGTATATATACACACACACACATATATATAGTATTTCCTATGTTCACATAAAGAAGTAACAAAATATAATCACTGCTGTTTATGAAAGTTTGTTCAGGACAGCTGTAACTGAAATATGAACATTCTTAGAGTTTTTTAGGTAAAAGTTGTACTTTTCTAAGCTAATAAAATGTTTAAATAGTTGTGCCATCTACAGTTATATAACAAAGAAGGACAATTGTATATATCTAACATAATTTTGTTGCTATAAAGGTCTTCAGTCATTGTGAATTATGTACCAGAACTTGTGTTGCAATAAGAATTACTATAATGGTGTTAAAAATGCTTGATCATTTTTAACATATTCAATTTCATAAAGCCCACATACTTCTATTTATATGTAACCCTATCCTTGATTGTTATGGCAAATTGAAACCCAACAAAAAGATAAACCAGAAAGAACCACTCTTAATTTGGCCAAAATTTTGCATTGTGATTAAGGTATTAGACTTGACCTGTATCATCAGGCAATGCTATTAAAGGGTTGTTTTGGTTTCAGTCTTCAAAGGTGATGAATAAATTACATTAAAAATTTTTAGGAATGAAGTATTACAGCAGTGAGAAGGCTTCATTACCTGTACCTCATTTGAAAATTATGTTTATGCTATTTTTCTGTTAGGTTAAAGAAACCATGTCAATCTTATTGACACAAAGTTACTGTGTTTACTGAAATTAAAATACTATGAGAACAAGAAAAAATTCTTTTAAAAAAAATCTTATAAGAGATTTTACAGTCAAAATACTGAACAATACAGGAAGCTTCAAGAGAAAATGGAAAGAACACATGGTCACTGTACCCAAAAGAATTAGTCAACATTTCACCATTTCAGGAGGTCCCTTAACAGCAAGAACCAGTCCCGCTGAAGGAAGAAGTTAAAATTGCACTGAATGCATTAGCCAAAAACAAGGTTCCAGGAATTGATGGAATACCCATTGCAATGTTTCAGAAAGCTGAAGAAGCACTGGAAGCACTCACTCGCCTATGCCAGGAAATTTGAAAGACAGCTTCTTGGCTGACTGACTGGACAAAATCCTCATTTTTGTCATTTCAAAGAAAGGTGACTCAAACAATGCTCAAACTGTAGAATGATATCATTGATATCACATACAAGCAATACATTGACAAGGAACTGCCAGAAGTTTGGGTCAGATTCAGAAGAAGACATGGGACAAGAGACATAATTATTGATGTCAAATGGATCTTGGCTCAAAGCAAAGAATATCAGAAAGATGTTTACTTGTGTTTCATTGACTATGAAAAGGCATTCAACTGTGTGGGCCATAATAAATTGTGGATCACCTTGAGAAGAATAGGAATTCTGCAACACTTCATTGTGGAACTTGTACATGGATCAAGAGGCAGTTGTACAAACAGAACAGAGGTTTACTGCATGGTTTAAAATCAGCAAAGGTGTGTGTGAGTATTGGATTCTTTCACCAGACTTATTCAATCAATATGCTGAGCAAATCATCAGAGAAACTGGATTATATGAAGCAAAGTACAGCATCAGAATTGAAGAAAGGCTTATTGACAGCCTGTGGTGTGCAGATACACAACTTTGCTTGCTGAAAGTGAGGAGGAATTGCAACACTTGGTGATGAAGACCAAAAATTGTAGCCTTCAATATGGGTTGCAACTCAATGTAAGGAAGACCAAAATCTTCACAACTGCACCAATATGTGACATCATGAAAAATGGAGAGAAGGTGGAAGTTGTCAAAGATTTGTCTTGCTTTACAATCAGTGCAGCCAAGAAAGCAAAAAATGTATTACATTGGGTAAATCTGCTGCACACAGCCTCTTTTGGAGTATTGAAGAGCAAAGATATTAGTTTGAGGACGAAGGTGTACCTAACTCAAGCGCCAGAATCCTACATTGCTTCACATGGATGTGCAAGTTGGACATTGAATATGGAAGACTATAGAAGAATCAATGCATTTGGATTGTACTGGAGATGAATATTGAAATGAATATTGAGATGAATATAGACTGCTAAAAGGACAAACTGACCTGTATCAGAAGAAGTAAGGCCAGAGTGTTCCTTAGAGGCAAGGATGGCAAGACTTTGTTTTACATACTTTGGACACATGGTCAGGAATGACCAGTCCCTGAAAAAGGACATCAAGTTTGGTAAAGAGGAAGGCCATCACCCAGATGGATTAACACAGTGGCCGCATCAGTGGGCTCAAGTAAAAGAATAATTTATGAAGATGGCGCAGGACTGTGCTGTGTTTTGTTATATTGTGTATAGAATTTGAATGGATTAAAGCCAATTTAATGGCACCTAATAACATAACAACAAAGATTTATAATCTTGGAATCTTAAAGGGGCAGTTCATCCCTGCCCTGTTGGGTCGCTGTGAGTTAGAATTAACCGAATGACAATGAGTTTGGAATTTGAATTTTGCCTAGTTTTGCAATTAAGGTTATGTCTGCTTGATAAAATGAAGTCAGTATCACATCCTTTTCTATTTTGTGGAGTCGTTGGAGTAAAATTGGTGTCAGTTCTCTAAAAGTTTGGTGGAATTTATCCGTGAGAACCTCTGGGTCAAGATTGTTGTTGAGAACTTTCAGTGATATGATCAGTTTCTTCTTTTTGATAGGTCTTTTCATATTTTCTATTTCAATCTATATTAGTTGAAACAAGTACTGTGTTTCTGAACATTTATTCATTTTTCTAGGTTTTCAAATTCTGTTATTTTCTAGTATTTGTTACATTTCCTTATGTCTCTTATGATATTGTTCCTTTCATTTCTTATTTATATTATTCATCTTTTTATTACACTTTGCAGTTATTTGTTGATTTTCTTAATTTTTTCAAAGAATCAATTTATAGTCTTGTTGATTTTTCTCTAGGCTTTCTATTTACTATTCTCTTTATTTCTACTTTAATCACTTTTATTTCCTCTAGTGAATGTTTACTTTGATGCTATTTTTCTAATTGTTGGAGAGGTTAATTTGAGTTGTTGTTTTTGTTTGGATTTTTTTGGTCTGTGTTTTATTTTATTTATTTTTAAAAATCGTTTTTATTGGGGGATTGTACAATTGTACAAGAAAGGTGAGTCTTTCTGCTCCTAGAAAGATGTCCAGACTCGGAAATCCACAGGCAAGCTCTACCCTTTCCTATACGGTTGCTGTGGGTCGGAATCAACTCGATGGCGGTGAGAGTTTTGTTTGTTGGTTTTAAATACAGAGAAATGTGCTGGTTACTTCATGGGTTACAAAGGTCCAAAAGGTTACAATTCCCCCCCCCCCCCACAGGAGGCTTGAATCAGTGAGGTGATCAAACATATAGAAAGAAGGATGCGACGACCACTACAGAAAGTGGAGATTCCCTCTAAGATGTATCTTTTGTAGAGAGCATATTGATGGATCCTGTTTTCTTATCCACTATACGACTTTCTGTCTCTTGATTAGTGCACTTAGTCCATTTATATTCAGTGTCATTATCACTAGGTATGAGCTATTGTGTGTGTTTCTATGGTTTTCTTCCACGCAGTTTTTTTGCTGAATAATTTTGCTGAAATTATTTTTGTGACTTTTTGTAACCTTAGGCCCTTCACCACTGTTATTTTAGTGTTCACCAAACCTTTATTGTTTTCCTATTTTATTTTTTATAAATTTTTTCATTTTCTTTGAGGCTACCTTGTAATTTATCATTTTCTTCCCAGTCTAAAATAGTTTGTTCTGTAGTGATATCATGAGGGTAAGGGGTTGGGGGGAAGGGAACGGGAGAACCCATCAAAAGGTTGGATATGTAGCACACTCCCTAGGGGAATGAATATGTGGGTGAAGAAAGATAACAGACAGTGTAAGACATGAAGTAACAACAATAATATATAGTTGATCAGAATTCATGAAGATTGCAAGGGTTGGGAAGGGAGGTGGGGAAAAGAGGAGATGATACCAAGGGCTCAAGTTTTGGAAATATTGATGGTAACATATATGCAAGTGTGCTTGATGCAACTAAATGATTGATTATTTTAGAATTTGTATGTGCTCCCCAATACAATGCTTAATTAAAAATAAATAAATAAAGCAGTTTGTTCTGTCCTAAAGTTCTCCAGTTACATAACTAGCCCCCTCTACTTTTCAATTACCTTTGTTTAAAAATGAATATATCGTGTTCCCTATTATTAGTCTTCTAAAAATTAGGCTTATTTTGTATTAAATTACATACTATAAAGTATATACTATAGAGTATATATACTGTTTTGTATTAAAGTATATATAAAAGTATATACTTTTATACTGGGTTCACTCCTGAGACTTACCCTGTTTGTGAATCTTAGGTTATTTCTGCTGTTTTGCTTCTATGTCTAATGGTTGTTACATATTCTTTTGCTTTTTATTTCTATAGAAATGCCATTCTTTGCCATCATGTAAGGAGCAATTTTTGTGGGTACATATTTTAATGGGTAATTCTTGCTTGGAAATATCAGTCTCATATGTTCATTCCATTGCCTTCTTTCTTGTGTGGTTTCTGCCAAATAATCAGAGTTTAGTTAGTAATATTGGTTCTCCATTGTGGGTGATTTGTTTTTCTCAGGAAGC